>JAMLFT010010079.1:0-12153 GCA_026544285.1 Pachyrhizus erosus
ATAATATAAAAACAACAACAATAATAATAATAATAATAATAATAATAATAAAAGTTTTTTTACTTTTTATATATGTACTAATGTATTGTTTGGACTTTGAAAATTGAAACAAGCAATAAAAGAAAGGAAAAGAAATGGAAAGAAAAGAGTAAAATTTATTATTTTTCTCTTCTTTGGAAGTATTTTAGAAATGAATGAAAATGATAAAAAAATAAAGTGGGATTCACGTATTTATATTTATTGTATCTTTTTAAGTTATGGGAGAAAAATAAGATGAATATTGTTTATGGATAAAAAAGTCAAATTAAAATTATTTTAAAATATTTATTTTAAATTATGGATATTTATTTAATTTTATATGTTTTTTTATTTCCTTTTCTATTAAACAATTTATAAAACTATTTTATTTTCATTTTTGTTTTTTCTCTTTTTATTTACTTTTTCTCTCTCTCTTTTTTCCTTTCCAAATAATCAAAATTAAATGTGTGGTTTTCCTAGATAAAGGTTGCATCCATCTACATCATTTATTAATCATTAATTTATGCTAAAGGGGGGTGACATATGCTTAGTTTAGGTGTGGCGATGCCAGCTTTGGAAGTCCATTCGTCCATTCATGTCATTAAATGGAATACGGAGACTATTTCCCCCCGTGGTTAGGTAAGGTTTACATATTTAATAATAATATTTGTATAGAACAGTTTTATATATTACTATTTTTCTTTTATCTTTCTTTGTGTGTGTTCTGAAATACATATGTTGTTTATGTTGCGAGGAACACTGGACTTGAATGTTGTTATGGCTATTATGTATTGTTACATTTTAGATATATTGTCATTTCTTTGTGCTAATGTGACAGAGAACAAATCAGTTCAAAACTGTCTTTTAAGTTGGAAGTGAGGAGTGTGAATTGAATATGATCTAGGTACTCTATACAAGTGAGGAGTGTGAATTAAAATAGTTTAACGGAACTTATACTAATTATAAGAATTATCTATGTAATATATAGAGATTAAGTTAATAAAATTTTATAATATATAAAACTTAGTAGGTTTTAGCTCTAAAAATCGATTTCTTTATTGGCTTAGGCATAGCATTCAATTTTTATAGATTAAATTAATACTAATACTTATAAGTATGACTCAAATTAAGTTTGTTAGTGGTTAAAGAGTGAAAATTACTTTTCACCTTTTACTATGATGCAAGGTTTACTGAGGCTACCGTTACACTACTATCTTAGTGTTTGGAACTTAAGGTTAAATAATTAAAATATGAAAAAATTAGTTATGTTTTATGAATTTTGAGTTTCAATTTTAAAACAACTTAAAAAGCAGTTCTTTAGCATTCATCTTGATTGTATACTTGAAAGTGGTAAATAAGAATTGGTTATGATAGAATTAACTAAAACACTATGTTACAAAGTACCTATTATTGAAAACACTGATAAAATTTTTATTAGAGATTATGAACACAAATAAGATAAATATTTTTTTTTAATATAATTTATTCTTTTTTTTCATGAAATTTTCTTCAGACCTCAAATAAATTCTAAAAAATCATTTTGATGGAATTTTATAAAACTAAAAGTGTGATAATAATCTTTAGGGTATGAGTATGTTTTTTTTTTCTTATAATTACTTTTGGGGTTTATTATTTTTAAAATAGTTGTTAAATTTTTAGAATTTTGACTTGGAGATAAAATAAATACTAAAAAATATTTACGATAAAGAATATAACTTGAGAAATTTATTGTGAGATTGTGATGCCATATATACTTAATGGTAATTTATTCATGATTTTTGACATTATTTAATATTTATTAAATTAGATGGTCAAACGTCTTGTTTTAGACTACTAACATTAAGAAAAGGAAAAATGATGGTAAACAAATGTAATTAGACTTGGAAAAAATCACAAGATTCTAAGAAATGAGAAACAATCTATGTAAAAAATTAGAATAATTGGACATGGTTAGGTATTTTTAGTAATTTTGAGAATGCAATAATATAGAGAATAGGGGGTAATGGAAATTAATTAAAAAATTATACTAATTTTTAGCAATAAATTATGAGAAATTTTTATTGGGAATAACTTGTGATAAGAAGCTATATTATTCAGTTTCATGACAATTGAACATGATTTTTTATTTTTCATATTTATTAGACTTATTAAACTCTATTATATGTATGAGTGAGGGTTAATGATGTATAATATTTTTAATGAATGTGATTTAATTCAAAATTATATTTTGAATGTTAAACCTTAAAGGAGACCTAGTATGATATTATGATGACATTGTGAGAAGGTTGACTTTGATGATTGACTTTGATTTTTATATGTTAATTGTTTGAATCTTGGAGACTTTGAATGAAAGTCATCAAGCAATTTGTAATGGATAGTTGACTATGATGTGTCCGATGTTAAATATTTGATTTATGAGAAGTGAGAGTTTTTAAAATTAAAAACCTTAAGTAATTTGATGTTCATTATGGAAGTAGTAAATTAACAGTAAAAAAAAACATAATGTGAATATATTAATGGAATGAAATAATAAATAATTGGAGTTAGAGTCTATGTATAAATAATCGTGGATATGACAAAAAATAAATAGTACCTATGCAATGGTGAAACTGTGAAAGAAATAATGAAAATTAATGTGAATTGAGATGTTGAAAGGGATGAAATAGTATAGATTTTTAATTGGCGAAAATGTATGAAATAAGAAAAATATTTTTTAACGGGTCATACATAGATAATGAAAATAAATATGTTTGAGATGGAATGAGAAATAATGAAAACATGATAGCCCTTCGGGGGGTGAGGTGCCATGTGAATGAGCAAGATTCATAGTGACGCTTCAGAATGTGTCGTTAACAATGAAACCATAATTGTGATTGACATCAAATTGTGAACTATTGAGAGTGAAACTATTGAGAATGGAAAAGAGGTTGTAACCTCAATTGTATACCAACGAGTATACATATGTATAAATGGTCGTCATTATATACTAAGAGCATGAAAAATTATATGTACTCGTAATTAATAAGATTAAATGAGGAGATTTTTAGTTGAGGAAACAGTCCTTAGAGCATATAGGGATGAGATGATAGATTGCTATCTGATGAATTATTTAGTTGCAAGTTGACGGACCATGGGGATATGGTGTTGAGTTGTGAGCTTGCATAGAGCCGACTTGACAATCTTAATTGAAGTGAGATAAGTCTAATAAGTGAGAATCCTACATGAGTATTGAGGTGAGGGCATACCCTTGATAAGTCATTTGACTTAAAGTAAAGTAAGACCAATGAGTTTTTTGGGTTTCAATGACAGTAGATTCGTATGAGTTAAGGTATGAACTAACCAATTAAATTAAAACATGTGAGATTGAAAAGAGAGTTATGTAAGAGTATTATGTTTTTGTTTGTGGTTTGATTGTTGTGTGAGGCGGAGAACTCACCATGCATTTTTTTTCATATGTAGACTAGTGTTCGATACAATAGATGATGATGAAATATGATGACTACTACAAAGACTAATGTGGTGGATGAACTAGTTCAAGAAAACAGAGATTCTATAAGGAGACTTCATGAGTTCTAGTGAGAATATGATAGTTAAATTTCATTGTATCACTACTCTGATGTCAATGTTTTGTTTAAAAAATAATATATTAGATCTTTATTTTATTGTATAATACTTTTTGAAATGTGACTCAGATGTATTATACCTTAAATTTCAAAAATACTAATATATATTTGTGTGGATAAAATATAACAATATAATGATAAAAAAAAAAAGGATGTTCAAATTATTCTTTATTATGTTTCGATGATATTATTGAAATATAAATATTTAATTTAATTTATTTATTTAAAAATAATATTTTCTTAATATTTATTTTTAGATATAATTACTATGAATATTTATTTTTAGAGTAATTATTATAAATATATAAACTAAACTCTTTCATAATTCATCAAGTCACGATGTCTTTCACGATAATGATTTATTAAGATGAAATGTATTATTAAATATTTTTAAACTAATGATAAGTTAATAAAAATAAATAATATTTTAAAAAATTTTAAGTAACATAGTTTTATTACAAAAAAAATGAAAAATAATTATTAATCTAATTAAAAATTATTTTAAATTATCCTACAAATTTTTAAAATAATAAAAAAATTATTACAATAATTAAAAATATTACATCAATCATTACACTAATATGTGATAATAATATTTCCTTCTCACTGATAGATAATGAACATTGCCAACAAACAGTTCAAACACATATCATTTCAGAGTTTCAATACTATATATTGTTCGAAAATTTCTATAGTAACGTCATTCCATGATCCCATAAATTCATATACATTAAGAAAACAATTTATCATGAAATAATTTAAGTATCTGATTTTGAGTTTATATAAGCCATTATGTACTTAATTTTTATTTTATCTAATTACTAGTTATTACTTAAAGAAAATAATTAAATCTTAATTGTTTAATTTTTTTAATATTTATATCTAAAAATGGATCAAATAATATCGACGTAATTTATCACCAACTATTATATTGTTCAATATTTTTTAATTAAATAATTATATTTTAAAAGCTTTCATTGTATTAAACGTTTTTTTTTCATGTAGATTATATCTATGAAATTTTACATTAATAAAAAAATATTTAACACATTTATATTAATCAAAATTAACATAATACATATTTTTTAAAATATATTAAAATATAAATAATTTAATAAATTTTTTATTAATGTTTAATTTTTATGCAATTTAATATAAATAATTAAAATAACATATAATTATAATTCAACAATTAAATTTGATCAAGTTCATTTACACATATAAGAAGAAATCAAATAATATTAATATAACTTACATAAAATATTATATCATTCAATAATTTTATATAATATATAAATTTAATAGATATAATCGTTGAATTATATATATATATATATTAATCATAAAATTATTAAAACTTTTAAAATCAAGTTTAAGAACTTCATACAATTAAGCCTACTAATAAAATTGGATAACAAATTTAAGACAAGCCCAAAAACTTGTTTATTATACTCATACTAAGATTAAATACTACTTTTATGAACCATATTTTTTAAAAAAAAACTTATTCATCTTGCACATCTTATTACATATGATTATAAGTGAAAAAATTTGTACTCTATCTCCATAAATTAATTGTAGTCGTGACTCTAGGTGAAGGAAGATATTAAAAAATTTCCTTCAAAATATCCTTAGTTTATTAAAATGGTAATTTAAATAATTGAAAGGAAGTATTTTATGTTAGGAACAATACAATATAAAAGAAGGAAATAAAGGAGAGGGAGAGAAAAAAAAAACTCAAGAATTTAACGTGGTTCGACACACAATATATGTTGTCTACGTCTACGACTACATTAGGAAATATTTTTTTATTTGGTGTCTCACTAAAAAGTTTACAATGGGTTGCTTATATAGAAATATATAAGCAATGTCTCTCATCATTTACATGATGTGAGACTAAAATCAAATTACACATTTCTAATAATTCTCTCACTTAGAGTTTGATTTACAATATCACCTAGTTTAGTGTTTTTATCATCAATTATTCTCGAATGTCAGTTTAGGTAATACAAAGTCTCAACTTATCAGTTACAACGTTCTTGCCTAATGCATGTCTCATCACACCAAGTGTTTACCAATTTAGCAACTCCTAGTCTAACTACTCCATGTCTTTTGGCTTTTGCCTCGATAAGGGCTGATACAACTTCTTCTGATATAAATAGTTTTTTATCTACATCTTCCAAAATCCAAAGCCTCTGTCATCAAACTTCTCCAAAGTCAGTTGGATCACACCAAGTATCCACCGATCTAATAACTCCTAGTCTAACTACTCCATGTCTTCTTGCTTTTGCCTCATTAAGGGCTAATACAACTTCTTCTAATACAGATGATCTTTTATCTACATCTTTCAAAATCCAAAGTCTCTGTCATCAAACTTCTCCAACGTCAGTCGGATCACACCAAGTGTCTATCGATCTAGCAACTCACAGTCTAACTACTCCATGTCTTCTTGCTTCTGCCTCATTAAGGGCTCATAAAACTTCTTCTAATACATATAGTCTTCTATTTGCATCTTTTAGAATATGAAGTCTCTGTCATCAAACTTCTCCAACGTCAGTCAGATCACACCAAGTGTCTGTCGATCTAGCAACTCCCAATCTAATTGCTCCATGTCTTCTAGCTTTTACCCCGTTAAGGGCTGATACAATTCTTATACAGATAGTCCTTTATCCGCATCTTCTAGAATTTGAAGTTTTTACCTTCAAACCTCTCCCACGTCAGTCGGATCACACCAAGTGTTTGTCGATCTAACAACTCCCAGTCTAACTGCTTTATGTCTTCTAGCTTTTGCCCCGTTAAGGGCTGATACAACTTCTGATACAAATAGTCTTTTGTTTGCATCTTCCGGAATCCAAGGTCTCTACCATCAAACTTCTCCAACATCAGTCAAATCACACCAAGTGTCTGTTGATCTAGCAACTCTCAATCTAATTACTCCATCTCTTTTAGCTTCTGTCCCATTAAGAATTGATACAACTTCTTCTAATATAGATAGTCTTTTTTCTGCATCTTTTAGAATTTGAAGTCTCTGTCATCAAACTTCTCCAACGTCAGTCGGATCACACCAAGTGTATGTCGATCTTGCAACTCCTAATCTAATTACTCCATGTCTTCTAGCTTTCGCCCCATTAAAGGCTAATACAACTTCTTTTGATACAAATAGTCTTTTATCTGCATCTTTTAGAATTCGAAGTCTCTATCATCAAACTTCTCCAACGTCAGTTGAATCAAACCAAGTGTCTGCTGACCTAGCAACTCCCAATCCAACTGCTTCATATCTTTTAGCTTCTGCCTAGTTAAGAGCTTATATGACTTCTTTTGATACAGAGTCTTTTATCTGCATCTTCAAGAATCTGAAGTCTCTACCATCAAACTTCTCTAAAGTCAGTCGAATCACACCAAGTGTTTGTCGATCTTGCAACTCCGAGTCTAATTGCTCCATGTCTTCTAGCTTCTGTCTCATTAAGGGCTGATACAAGTTCTTCTGATATAGATATTCTTTTGTCTGCATCTTCAAGAATTCAAAGTTTTTGCCATCAAACTTCTCCAACATCAGTCGAATCACACCAAGTGTCTACCAATCTAGCAATTCCTAGTCTAACTACTCAATGTCTTCTAGCTTCTACCTTGTTAAGGGTTGATACAACATTTTCTCATACAGATAGTTTTCTATCTGCATCTTCTAGAATCCGATGTCTTTGCCATCAAACTTCTCCAACATCAGTTGGATCACACCAAGTGTCTGTCGATCTAGCAACTCTCAATCTAACTATTTCATGTCTTTTGGCTTCTGTCCTGTTAAGGTCTTATACAAATTCTTATATAGATAGTCTTCTATTTATATCTTCTAGAATCTGAAGTCTCTACCATCAAACTTCTCCAACATCAGTCGGATCACACCAAGTGTTTGCTGATCTATACCTCTTAGTCTAACTACTCCATGCCTTCAAGCTTTTGTCCCGTTAAGGATTGATACAACTTCTTCTGATACAAATAGTCTTCTATCTGCATCTTCTAGAGTCCGAAGTTTGTACCATCAAACTTCTCCAACGTCAATCGGATCACACCAAGTGTATGTCGATCTAGCAACTCCTAGTCTTCTTGCTTCTACCCCGTTAAGGACTAATACAACTTCTTCTGATATAGATAGTCTTCTATTTGTATCTTCCAGAATCTAAAGTTTCTACCTTCAAACTTCTCCAACTTCAGTCGGATCACATCAAGTGTTTGTCGATGTAGCAACTCCTAGTCTAACTACTCCATGTCTTCTAGCTTCTGCCTCGTTAAGAGCTTATACGAATTCTTCTGATTCAAGTAGTCTTCTATTTGCATCTTCTAGAATCTGAAGTCTTTGCCATCAAACTTCTCTTACGTTAGTCGAATGACACCATGTGACTGTCGATCTAGCAACTCCAGTCTAACTGCTCCAAGTCTTCTAGCTTCTGGCCCATTAAAGGTTGATACGAATTCTTTTGATATAGACAGTCTTCTATCTACATCTTTCAGAATTCAAAGTTTCAGCAATGTTTTTCACGAAAGTCTCAATTTGAGATATTATGTATTTCTTAGTGTAGTCGATAATGTAGACAACATACATTGTGTCTCGAACCACGTTAAATTTTTTAGTTTTTTTTCTCTCTCCTTTATTTTCTTTTGTTATTATTGCATTGTTCCCAACTATTGGTATCAGAGCCAATATCTTAGTATGTTCTATGATTGCGGCTTTGTCTGATCTTTAACATAAGAAAAGATTTGTTTTTCTCGAGATTCTCAATTTAGAGAAGTAGTGAGAACTTTCTTAGAAAATAGCAGGCGCAATGACGTTGGATAAGTTTGATGACAAAAACTTTGGATTTTGGAAGATGCAAATAGAATACTATCTCTATAAGAACAAGTTGTATCAGCTCTTAATGAGGCAAAAGTCAGAAGACATGAAACAGTTAGAATGAGTTGTTAACGATAAAGGGGCGTCAAAAGATTTTGTTTGTTTTTCTTTTTAATCATTAAGACGTGAATGAAAGTGTGATAGGATATTTAATAATTATATATGTGTGTGTATAATTTTTATTAGGCTAAAAGGGCAAGTTTTATTAACGAAAAACTTAAGCATGTTGTGATAGTACGAGGTACAAATGCTGTTATATGGTTTGCGCTTAGAAATACAATAAAGCATAAACAAACTACAACCACGGATTCTCGGATATGCTACGTTACTATTACATCTGGGTATTTAATAATAATATTAGGAAATTATTATTACACTTATGGTACTAATTGATACTAATTAGTGAATATATTAACTAAACTTTTTATTTACTTAATTAGAGTTCAGATTAATTCATAAAGATGTGAAAACTTTCTTTCCCCATTTTCATTAAAATAAAATCTAAAATATACAAACACATGAATAGGAGGATAAATATCTTTGTATACTACTTTTAAAACTAAGACAACGATTCACAAGAAAAAGAAGGGACCAAATAAATTTACACACATAAACCCTTAATTATTTTATTTGATTCTGTTTAATTTTAGGGAACATGATTAGGTATTATTATATGTAAATTTCTGTCTAATTCAAGAGAGATATATTTAATAGCAAGAAAGTATATTTTTAAATATTTAACTAGAACTATTAATTTTGGTTTTTACTTTCAAATGAATGAAAAATATAAATTAATAAATTTTTACAATGTTGATTATCTTGAAGATAGGATAAAAAGCAAAAGGTTAGTATATGATGTCATTTTATTGGTGGTAGCTTAGTCTATTAGATGTCCAAAAGACAAAGAATAATAGTTCTCTTAATAGCAAAAGCAGAATACATCTCGACTACAACTTCTTGTTTATAGTTATTGTTTACTCTGATACTTTGATTCTTTTATTTTGATTTTATTGCATACAAAGTCAAATTATAGTATTATTAGTTATCATAAAAAAGGAGGAGATTGTCAAAACCAAATATGTGAATGAATGTCAAATCTCTAAAAAAATCTATGATTTTGATGATAACAAATTAATAATATAATTTGATATGTACTAATAATTTGATGAATATATTAACAAGAATACATCAAAAGCAATGAAAATGTAATATTTCTTAACTTAAATGTATGATCTAAATGCGAATTAAGTTAAGCATACTAAGCGTCAAAATGTTTAATATGTCTAGATGATATTTTCAATAAATATACATCTAATAAGTTTTTACGAAAAATACATGTCCTAAACATATGATTTGAAAATACATCCTAAATTAATAAATGTCCTTAAGCAACTTTAGATTTGTTTTTTACATACATTTTTATTAAGTTTGACCATTCTTTAATGTTTTGAATGCTTAGGGTAAATGTTATATTAATTTATCTATGTTTTTATTCATGTTGCTTTCCAACATTTAAATTCAAATAAACATTTAATGAAAAATAATAAGCACGATGAAAATAAGTAAACTTCTAAATCAAATTATCATCGAACTTTGAAGTCTGTTATCAAAGAAGATAGTGAAGTACAAATGTTTAAAATAACAATTGATATATCAAAACTCAAAAAATAAAAAATAAAAAGACAAAAGATAAGTATATTTTTTCTCCTCTAATAAAAGTAACTCCTACTACAAGAAAACGTAAAATATAGTCATGCATTTAATGCTCATTAGAATGAGAAGGAAGAAAAATGTTATGTCATAACAAACATTTCTCTTTAAACCTATATAAAGACCAGAATGGATAAAGACAAATGTTAGAGAAACTTTCAACAACTTTTTCTTAAAAACACTCTATACTTCCAATCTCTTATATCTCATCTTGAGATTTTGCTATGTAATTACTTTATATCATTAGTTTTACTAAGTTGTAATTTTGTGTTAGAACTTTCATATTTTCACTTTATGAGTTATTATGTATCTTGTAAAGATATTAGACACTCAAAAATGACTTAATGTAAAAAAAAATACTTGGAATAAGTTAATCAAGTGATTAAGTTTAAGGATTGTAGTTAGAAGCAACAGGTAAATAATATTTAGATTAAGAAACCAAAAATGACTTAGAGAATATTTGTGTATAATAAGAAGAACATATTTGTTGTTCATTTTGTAAATAAGTTTTTTTTTTTAACGAAATCCTTTAGGTTAAGGAAGAACTGAATGTAATTTAAAAGTTGAAACAAATCAATATAAGAAGTTTTTTTAGTGTTGTGTTTATCTTTCATAGTTTATAATCTATATTTAGAAAATCGTTTTCAATTCATTTTATATGCCTTTTTTAATGTTTTCTAAACCTTTTGAAAATAATAATAATTTTTTTATACTTCATATTTCAATTATAGTAAAAATAATAATTTTTACTTTTTAAACAATGTAATTATTTTTAACTTTAAATATAATTTATTTTAAGATGACAAAAATATTATTCTTAACATATAGAATTCCAACATATATTATAATAGTTCAAATATTGTAAAAAAATGTTTATTTATTTATTAATTCAAAACTGATACTTTTAGGCAAAATAATATATTAACATATATATAGTATTTATTTATTTTTTGTAAAATAGATTACAAATAGAGAATTTTTTTAAAAGAAATTAAATAAAAAAAATCAAATCAATTTAGTAAAGATATTATAAAATATAAGATTTTTTTAGCAAAATTATTTTTAATATTTTTAAAAAATTAATTATATATAATTTTTTTATATATAATTATATATATTAAAATAATTATTTTACTACTTTTCTAAAAAAATCTTATAATTTTTCGAAATTGTATGTTGAATTGCAATTAGACGATAATCCTAACGCGCAATGTAGTGTGAAATTGACCAAATACGAATCGTCCTCTCGGAAACCCCGTTCACACGTTCGTCCGACGAAAAATGGTCTCTACTCTCTACCAAACCTTTACCAACGCTTTCGAAAAGATAAATCAAACTGGGGTGGTTAATAATTTAATCCCAAAAAAAAAAGTGAAAATGTGAAATGAGATGATTGACGTGATTGAAAGATAAAAAAGTATTGTATAAATAATTTAATCTGTACCAATTAAATGGAACTATATAAAATTTTTATACAACTAATTATATGAATTATATATTAATTTAACTTAATTACTGTTTTAATTTTAAGTTTAGAACTCTTAATTTTTTTATTATATTTTTGCTCTTATAGTTATAATTTTTTTAGTATTAATAATTTAAAATATCATATTTTAATCTTATAATTATAATTTCCCCACCGTTTTAATCTCGACTATTTAAATTTTTTTAACATTTTTATATACTTTAAAACGGTTACAGATTTAAAATTGTCTAAATTTTAACAATTTTTTATTGTTAATTTTTATTTTATAAAAATTTAAAAATCTAAATATAAAGATATTAGGCAATTTTAGTATGTCAGAATCAAAATAATTAAAAAAATTATAATTATAAATATTAAAATTAGATGTTTTAAACTATAAATATTAAGATAAAAAAATTTTACAACTATAAAAATAAAAAAATATAATTAAA
>JAMLFT010010080.1:0-12152 GCA_026544285.1 Pachyrhizus erosus
AAAGAGTATTTAAATATTTTAATATCGATGAATAACATAAATAAATACTCTTAGATATGAGTATCATCATATCCATATTTCATCATATTATGAAACAGGTAATAAAAATACATGTATCTCTTATTTGTATATATTCATTTAAAATACTTATTATTTATCCATTATAAAATTTATATATGAGTATCTATAAATATAAATATTTTTATCATCTTTGTTTTCTATCGATCAAAATAAGTTTTCAACTAATTCTTAATTTAGTCTAATTTACAATTTGAATAATGTGTATAAATAAATTTTATTCAAATATTATAACAACATTTAATTTAGTAATAAAGATTATTGGTATGTGATCATGTTTCAAAAATAATTGTCTCTAAGTATAAGTTTAGAACAGCAGAATTAAAAAGAAAGAAAGTTATATCAACAAAAAAAAATTAATTCATTATTTTCATATGTTGTTTGGTTAGTATAAAAAAAGAGATATAAACACAAAAAATAATATAAAACTCTTCCTATTTTCAATATTTTCAAATTAGATAAAAAAAAAAGAGAGAAAATAAGTTTTTATAATAAAAAGACAATTTTATCCCTACTTTTTTACATGTTTTTTTAATAAAAGTATTTATGTATTTTTTTTATTTTCTTTTCTATGAAACAATTTGTAAATCATCTTATTTTCTATTTTCTTTTCTTTCATTTTCTTCTTTAAACCAAACATATCCTAAAAAAAAAAATTTAAAATATTAAATTAAATATGAATGTATTTAGAATATAAAAAAGAGTAAATGTACTATTCACATTATTATTTGCTTATTTACATTCTTCGTTAATAATTTTATTTCCCAAAATTATCCTTGTAACATTTTCATTAAATTTTTAGTTGAATATACAACTAGATGGATCTATAAATTAGCACTTTAATCTGTCTATCCATATTCCTCAGTTATTAACAACTTGTAATTATAGTTTGTTAAATTTACGTTATTTGAATTATTCCTTTGTTAAAGAATTTTAGCTAAATGCATTAACGTTTATCAATTATTCTCACTTTTTTTTGTCGCTTATGCAGTTTTGCTTTAAACATCAATTTCTTACGTTAAATTCAATGTTAACTCTATAAATCTACTTTAATATCATGCAATTAAGTATGTAGTTAAAAGAATAAAGCCATGTGCCTCTGCAATGAAGAAACTAATGCAACACATGAAAGGAGTTATGTATCTCTTTGATAGATACTGATGTTGTGTAATGGATGTGATACCTACTATTTAAAAAGTGATTATGTTGTATATACTCTTAATTTATAATTTTAAAAAAATCAACAATCAACTTCCATGTTTTTTAATAATTTTAATCAACTAAGAATCAATCGGCCTCTCTTTAAACAATATTTTAAATTTGAACTTTTTTTATGAAAAAAAATCACTAAAAAATAAATCTATCATATTATAGATGTTCTCAACTTAAACGAGATTAATTTTTATACACGATACATGTGGTTAACGTTAAAAAAAAAGTGAGTTATGAATGTAAATATAATTATTCTTAATTTTCTTTAAAAAAGGATTTTTCAAAAGTAAAAAGGTAGTTATTTGTTCTAATAAAATTGAAATTTAAACTCAATAATACACTCGACATTATGTTAAAATTAAAATTGGAAAAAAAAATCAAAGATGAGTTTTCATACAATTTATCTATAAATTTTCACCACTCTCAAGCCTATTTTTCTTGAAAAAGGCCTAACAACATTTCCTTGATTTTCTCTACTTCACACTTTGCCTTAAGCTAATTTTAATTGTTTACATTTTCTTATCAACCCTATAAAAAGGTGATGAAGACCATGATGGAAAGAAGTACGTTAAAAGAAAAAGGCACAAATTAAACAATCACTTTTTGAAAAAAATGGAAATACATGTCTATCAAGTACTGTGGCAAAAGACAGTGATTTTGAAAAACGTTATAAATAATAAGGGGAAGTTTGAACAATAAACACTGTCCCTTTATAAGATTGGTTTGCAGAATGAAAAATGTTAATTAATAGAAGGAATTCACCGATTTAGCAAGATGTATAGGGTCCTTTGAGAAGCCCCGTGTATAAATAAAACTCCATGCAAATAAAGAATATAAAGAAGAGAGAGAGAACAATGTGGAGAAAACTAATAATTGATGAGCTGAATAGCTTAGTTGGTGAAAGTTTCCCCTCTTACCATAGAAACAAGAAAATAAAATCTATGCTGAAGCCTTGTGCTTGTGTGTGTTTTGAATTTTCGCTTCTCGTGAACGATATCTCTGTCACCAAGAACTGAAATATGAAAGAACCAAAATCATATTATTAGTATATGCCAAGATTTATTTTGGATATTTTATGCAAAGATTTATTAGTTTTGACATTTATCGTTAATGATAGATTGAATAAGTTTGTGATTGGGGCTTTTGGACAACCACGTGCAGTTTGAACCCACATCTAATAACTAAGGTACAAAAGCACGTGGGTTCTGATATTTCAAGATTTGCCAGGCCCTGACATAAACAACTCTTATCTGTTTGGGCCACATTAACATATTTCTAAAATTACGACTACAATAATTAACTAATAATCTTACTCTTCCCTACATGTATAAATATTATGTAATTAAAATTTACGTGAACTTTCAGATTGACTATCTCGAGAAGAAACTCTAAAGTGAGTCAACTGAGGCACCATATTCGACAATAACTAGTGTAATTTTACAAATTATTTTTTATTTATTGAAGAATTCGAGGTCGTATAGTCTTTATTCACTCACTGTTCATTTGTTTTAAATTTTGATAAAAATTAATTTAGAAATAAATAATGATATTTTTATACATGTAAATAATTATATTTGAAACTATTATAATATAATTGAATTTAAAAGCATTATTTTATTTGAATAAAATAAAGTAAAATCACAATGAAAGTAATATTTCCTTATTAAGGTGGTTTAAAAAAATGAAAGATAAAATTACTATTAAACAATATAATAGAAATAACGAAAAACACACAATTAGATCACGTTTTTTCTCCATGTATTGAGGTTGCAATAAAGTAAATGATGGGTAATATTGTAATTTGACAAGTAGCATATATCAACTTTTAGGATTTAAAAGCAAAAGCTAAATTCCTGATACCGCGTAAGTCCATTTTGGTCAGCGTATATTGATTATTTTTTTTTAACGCGTTTTCTTTGTAAACAGTATCTAATGACCATTCAACAACCACTTTCAAACCCTTTCAATCTTCATTTTAATAACCACTAAGGACCATTGAAGAGATGCAATATCTAAACAAAACGAGCACTTAGATATTATTTATATTTTTACAATTTTTTGAAGTACATTTTTTTTTTTTTGGAGAAATGGATTAATTTAGAATCTATGAGAAAATATGCAACATGAGAATCATCTCTCAATAAGACCAGCTGAACAAGACCTTGAGGATACTAAATAATAAACTTAGCAAGTAAATCAATAACGTGGTTTGCTTCCCTGAGAGTGTGACACCATTGAGTTTGCACATCCTCTAAATGGATTCAATAAATGTGAGATATTAAAGAGACATTGTTGGGATAAGGAAGAAAATTGTCATTAAAGAATTTAATAGCAATAAGGGAGTCAGACCCTATTTGGTGGTATCTAAATTTATGATCCCACGCAATCTTAAGACAAGCCAAAACGCACAAAGCTCAACTTGCATGTTACTAGGTTGTCCCAAGTTAATGTAGAAAGCCACCAAGAATTTTCCCTCGTTGTTTCGCATAACTCTCTCACCCAACAAGACCATTAATCTTTTCCACAAGGACATCATAATTAACCTTGACCCAACCTGTGGATAACTTCCACAATATATCATTGTAACATTAATCCAAATGGGAGGATCGACATCAAAAGTTGCTTACATAAGAAATTCAATACTTGAATCTTTTAATTAAGATGTCAAATTCAATTCTTGATTTTAACATAAAGTTATAACTGAAGTATCACTTTATTTTAAAACTAGTCAATCCAGTAAAAAAAAAATTAACTGAATGTCAAATAAAAAGTTCAAAATATCTTCTGATAGCATAAAAAATGAAAGGATCAATACAAAATTTAAAATATTTATTTATAATTTCATCAAAGTGAGAAAGTATATCTAAAAATTAATATTTTCATTTCCAAAAGCCAAAAAATTTAAAATACAACTTCCATCGATCAAAATCCTTTTAAGCCAAACTACTCAAAAAAAAAATTATAAGCATTGTTTTGTCTCTAAATTTAATATTTTGTTTAGGTGAAATTCTTTATATTATCAAATCAAATATTACATGTCATCATTGTTCCAAAACCATGTATTAGAACATTAAGGATTTTGATCATAATTATCAAACTCGAAAGTTAACTCTTAAGACGAATTTACGAGTTTAGAGTCCCATTTCAAGCTAACTCGAATGCAGACTTGTTTTTGTGGTGAACCCGTGTAAACTCAAGTAGACTCGCTCGCACAAACTGGTTCAAACTCACAAGTTCAGTTCAGTACCAAGTCAACGAATCTATGTGAGCCCAAATTTTTTAATGAAACCCACAATGGATCGTTTTTGCATCACGAATCCTTTAGAAATGAGAAGACTCAGTTGGGGGTTTTCTTGTCTCATTTCACGTGTTCCCTTCCTTCTTTCTCTACGATTCTTGCTGGCTTTCCTTCATGTCTCATTACACAGGCACCCAATTCTGACTTATTAGGCGATTTCGAATTTGACATCACACGATCCCTTTTTCTCTTTGCACGTTTCGAACCTCGACCCCTATTATGTTGAAGGTAAGCTCCGCTCTCTTCTTTCTCATTCTTGCGGTCTGGACCTTCCCATTCTTAGTTGCTGATGAGTGGTTATATTTTGTCTCTCTCCATATGTCATTTTAACAGCAACAAACATTCGGTTAATTATGGTGTTAAATTATTATGTTATTTATAGGTATTTTATTTTTATATGAAGTAAATTCTTACAAATTTACGAAGTTCTCACGAATTTAAGTAGACTCAAGAGTTTAACAACCTTAATTTTGACTACTATCTAATCATAACAACTTCTTCAGAGTTTAAAGGCTGTTTTCGTGATAACACATTTGTATACAGAAGACGACTTCAAAGCCGTTCCACAATATCATTATTCGTTTTCAGTGCATCAACTAAATAACTTAACGATGAAAACAAGGTACTATTTAATCTTACTCCATCAGAAATTGCATCTAATCTGTGTTTAAAAAATACTAAAACTTGAAGATAGCAGCACCACTAGATGGCTTGGAAGCAAATACATAAAGGCCAAGATCGTTCTTCTTAATAACGCCCTTGTCTATTCTAGACTGGTAGAAACATTCCTGCAATGGATATAAAATTCAGCGTTGACAACTTGTTAATTCCAAATCTCAAACGATTAATTAGGAATGCCTAGTATAATATGATAGCAAACCTTTAAATTAAGGATAAATTGTGGAATTATGCTCTCTTTCACCAAAGCAACAGCACAACCACCCCAACCAGCTCCAGTAAGCCTTGCCCCAATAGCACCATTGTTACGACAAATATTTACAAGTTCTTCCAACTCTGGACAGCTGATTCCATGAATAAAGAAAATATCAATTTTAAGTGCTGAAAAAGGAAACTACATTTTACAAGAAGTATTCTTCATTCATATAACAATTAATTAACAATGCATACATTCTTTTACAACGAAAGAGTACTGTATGTTAGTACCTGCATTCATATAAAACGCTGCAGCTATGATGACTCTCGTTCATAAGGTCGCCAAGCTTCTTTAGCTTGTCCTCGTCGCTGAAAATAATTGAGTAGTTAACATAAAAGAAACCTATAGCTCACTTACAAAAGAATTACAATATATGCAAACTATGGGATAAGTCCTCAACGATTTTTTTTATGAAAAAAAGAGAAACTCGTTGGAAGAAATTCAGAGTGATCCTCATCAAATTTACAACCAAGACCAACTGTATGCTGCAGACTGCAAGCTACATATGTATAGTAGTAGGACGTGAAAAAGTAACATTTTAATGGGTTTGCTGGATGTCTTACTGTCACATTTAAATGAAAAGCTTATAAGCCAAGAATATAATATCAATATATTTCAAGAAGCACAGTAGCATGGCATCATGTTGCTATCAGATAGTCTTCACGTGAAAGCAAATGAAATAGTTGCATGTACCTGATAATAGAAATGTACAATCAGACTTTCAAATTTCATTAATCTGTAACTGAGATTTTCTAGGGTTAAAATTACTCTTCAACGTTTGGCTCTTCTCCCTTTACATACAAACTATCAAAACTCAATCAATTCTAGAAGCTATGAACTCCTAACTTTTAAGCAAGATGAAAATGTTAATGATAATTACATCGAAAACAAACAGCAGAGATGAATAGCAACATATGATAGATCCACAAGACTCACCTTAGATTTGAGGATACGACATCCTTGAAAGTATGTACCCTCTTGGCTTCTGAATACACATGAGCAGCTCTCTGGAAAAAAAATGTGTCAAAATCAAATAACAGCATATAAAAAGGATAATGCATTACCTGTTAATACTTTCTACCAATGGAAATGCTTATTGACAATGGTGACACCACAAGCACAAGAAATTTTAGACATTTCCCAATTGGAGTATGTCAGACACGAAACCTTCTAACTAAATAATAAAATGTGCAGTCCAGATATAATAAATACTAAAACCATCCAACCAATAATTGTTAAATGTTAAAGAATTCCAGAAACAAGACATAACGAATACCATTTAAAACTACAAGTTGCTATGCAAATTAATAAAAGTTTATATTCAGATTGTCACATGCTTGTACTGGTGGGATGAAAGTAACTCCAACACTGGGCTTATATAAAATCCAGAGATATGAAAACTAAACGAACAGTGGTTTCTAATTAGTAAAGAACAAAACAAATGACTAATACCATTTAAAAATGTAATTTTTTTAACTAAAATGACAATAAATAATATATTCAGATCTTATTATGGTTATACAAATAGTAGTAACTTTGCTAATGAAGCTTAAGAAAATAACCTGATGTAACTTGTATTGCTTTGCAACTTTTACGACTTCTAAATAAGCTGCATTATTGTTCAAAAATGAAGTCAGATTTTCCCCTGTAACTGCTTCAATTTCTTCAGCTGTATATGGTTCTTCCTTCAAATATTCCTGTACAAAAGAAAAGTTTTTATAACGGGCAAAGGCTTGAGATTTTTACAAACACGAGAATATCAAAATTCAGAGAAATCCATATCAATTGAAATGAAATGTTCTCAATAAAAATAAAAAAATAGTGTCAAGCATGGCTAATTCTAAGGATGACATCATACCAGATACAATTACCTTTACAGCGAGTACAGGATCAGAAGAGTTATGAATACCAGCAAATGATACACATAACCCTTCAACATCAGACAGTGTGTTCACTTTTGATATTGCCTCTTTTGGATCCATCCCTAGCTTTATAGCGAGCACAATCTGGAAAATTTCACAACATTACTTTTCTAGTTAATAAATATAATTGATAAACCAAAAGGACTTGCAAGTTACTGGTCTGCCTAGGCAACTAGCTTTTGATGCATGCACACATACATGTGTATACAATGATTATGTCCGACATGAAAGTACTAGAAACATCTGAATTCTGAAATGAACAGGATTTTTCTTGTTCAATTCAATAATAGAAATAGGTAAAACAATGATTGGATTCCAGGATATTAAAAAAATTAAACAAGTTAAATCTAATTGAGCAATCAATGCCACTAGAAGTGGACTAGGACAAGTCGTTTTGGTAGTTTGCAAGAAGTCATAAGTTGGTTCAAATCACCGTCGTCTCTTTGCAGCAAACAAACAAACAAAAAAAGACACTGCCAAACTATTTATGCATTCCCATCCAATAAATGGGTGCCCTGACAGGTTATATAAAATAGGGTGGTAAAGATGTTTCCCTCCAGAAATAGTAATTAGGGAGTGGCTACAAGAGTAAGATTAACTGAGTTGAAATGTACTCACAGAAGCTAAACGGCATTCTACAACTCTATTATTATAATTTGTGGCAGCAGTAACAGCCTTCTGAGACTCTGCCAAAGAATGAGCTATCACAAAAGCCCCACCAGCAGGAAGTTGCACATCTGTTGCACGAATTGGGTTGAAATCAATCAGTTCTGCAAACCCCGTCTTGGCCATGACAGATATTGCCTGTCAAGTAAAACCAAATACAAGGATCTTAGTCCAGGAAAAATGTCAGAACGTCCAAAGAAGAGAAGCACAAATTGGATAATAAAATCCTACATACCCTACAACAAAATTAATCAAAAAAAAAAAAAAAATCTGATGAGAGCCAGTTGAAAGCAGACTAATGCATCAATGATCAATGATCAATGATGCAACATACTTCTACAGTGAAATGACTATCATTTTCAAATTGCGGCCACAAGCATGTGTCCTACAGTTAATCATCCTTAAATTATGGAAATTAAACTATCTGCATCACTTCCTACCCAAAAAACAACTCTAGACATCTAGTATTTTATACACTGTAGATGGTAAAATTGTAAAATTGTTGAGTGAAATCGAATAATAGATGGTAAAATATATTTGACATAGTTTAGTTTTGGTTGATGGATTAAACAACACCATATGCACATGTTCAATTATTCACCTGAAACATTATAATTTGAATGTTAGTTATAAACATTGGTCAATCAGTGCCAATCAGCAAGAAGCTGTAGCATAGTAGCTATGAGTGCCATCCCATAGGAGATATGGAGGAAAAGACCATATTTGGATAGGTATTTGGGACACGTTCACATTAAAATTACAACAGAAAATGTATGTATTGAAAGACGTGCACAACCTGATCCATCCCACCAGATTGTGTCCCAATATGTCGTTCACAATCACATGTTACTTGTGCAAGTTCTTTCTGTCAACAATATATGATAAATTTATGTCAGTAACAGAATAAATAGAAAATATTAAACAACAATAAAATAATCTTCAAAAGGAAAGAGATGCATTCAATAAAAGCACTGTGGTAAATTGTCCATCTAAAAGGTATAATAAAGAAGTATCTTAGATGTCTACAAACAAATTACAAATTTTAGCTTGTTTGTGTAACAAGAATGACAAAATTTTCTAAAATAAATAAATCATGGAAGCGTAGAGATTTATGAAACATCAAGTTCAACAGCCACAAATAGTTTGAATTAGGCATTAGATCTGACCTTCCGAGGGTGAATATGTGAAATTTCAGTAATGCTATCATGTCAGTTGTGAACTGATATTGGATTTTGGTATACTGTTAAATTAGTCCACTTCTAAAAAATTCAACGTTTTCCTGTGTTGTTACTTAAATGGCATATAAAACTCCAGTAATATCTTCTTATCATATAATTCTGAATAATTTCTATAGCAAAAAATTTAAAATCTCACAAACTATAGATGCAAACAATTTATCCATTCAACGATCAGTAAGAGCTGAACAGAATTTGCTCCTCAAAGCACAAACTATTACACACACACGTGCATTCCAGCCCAAAAGGAATACCTTTGGGAAGTTCACATTGAAAGCAGCCATAATAGCAATTGTGGATGAACAAACAAACGCTGCAGAGCTAGATAGTCCAGAACCTGTAAAAATAAAAAATAAATATTGCTCTTTTTCCTTTTAATTTATTGCCATCAATGGACAAATTGTCATCTCTAATAGAGAACCAGAGATAACGATCAACATTAACTTAAGGTAAATTTGCATGTCCTTAGCAGCACCATTGTAATTCAAAACCTAATGAACACACCTGTCGGCACTGTTCCATCAACAAGAACTTCAAGTCCAACAGGTTCACCAACATCCACTCCTTTCAATTTTGCGTAGTCATAGAAGCCTTTGTACCTTTAAGAAATTACATTATCAATTAATACAGAATTAGACAACAGTGCTACACACTCTTTCTTGTTCACCCAAAGAAAGAAAACCACCACATCTATCCATAAGCCCCTTCATTCATATATGGCAGATAATTTAAAATTTCGCAGTACAAATGGTAAATGTATCATTTAAATAAACTTGCAAGCACTCCTTTTTATAATTTAAACTCGAAAAGTAACCAGTATGCACATTAGTCTCAGACTAATAGTTCGAATGTCAAACAATATGCATCATCTCGGTAGTGTTAAACAAGGTTCATTAAGGAGAACAAACACAAAGCATATACATCTGTCTAAGCTTGCATTTATTACACCTTAAAAAAATGAGGAAATGGCAAGAGAAATATGAAATAAACTCACCCACAAATAAAATAATGCCCCCATTTGTGGTTCTTCAAGTCAATTTCCTGCATGAAAAACACAAGCAAAGAATATCAAATTAAATTATCAACAAAACAGAACAATCTTATTGCCAAAATGAATCATAAAGAATAATAGCTAACACACATTCTCGGAACGGTTTTTTTAATTATTATACAGTATTTAAAACACAAGAATTCGAGGATCTACCTGGTGAGGATCAGCAGGATAAGTACAAACAGAATATTTTTCATCATTCACGTTAGCGATCCTAAGAACCTTTTCTGCCTCATTTTTCCGAATCGCCACGATCGCATCTTGCCGAATAGCCATAGGCAACACCGAATAACCCTCATAATCAATGTGCTCCCCGATCAAGTTCACTCTCCCTGCACCGCAAAACCAAATAATCACAAAACACCGCAAAGTTCTAATCTCTATCATAAAAACTAACAATCCAACCATAGCATACACGAGCTGACATTAAAGTGTTCAATTAAGTATGAGAACAAAGAAAACAACGGTAGAAATTCAGAGAGAGAGAGGAACCAGGTGAGCGAGCGAAGATTTGAGGATCATGACCGAAGACTAGGACGAATTTGGACTTCAAATTATCGAAACGAAGTTGAGCTTCTTCGAGCGCTGAACCTCCTCCATACACAGGCTCTAGGTTATCGTAAATTGGGATCGGAAGCTCCTCGTGCTGCGCCATTCCTCTTTCGCAATTCAACTATGGAAACTCTCTCTCTCTCTTTAAGCTCGTTCTGTTTCTTTCGGCAGTGTAACGAAAACAGATTTTTATTATGTCCTTTAATTTTGCAATTATTATTTACTATCGTAATAATGGTAATTAAAAAAAGGAGAATGTGTTCAACTTTATTCGGACTGTTAATGATGTGATGGGATTGTACTTGCACCAGAAAAACGATATTATTTGGATTGTGAACGATGATGATGATGACTATTGGGATTTGAAATTTGGAATTGCCCAAAGATAACAACTACGTGGTACTGACTGGTCTCATTTAATAGAAACCCCTTTTCATCTTTTGTTATTTATTTAACTAATCTTTTGAGATTTTATTCCAGAAAACATTATCAGATCAACGAATTAGCAACAGCCAATCCTGATAGAGACAGCAGATCTCGCATTACCCTATATTTCAGGTAAAACAGCACCATTAGACATAACATATAGTATCATATATCCCTAACTAATCTTATACAGTAAATCTGTAAATATATCACTTTGATCCCTTGAATTTCAGATAAAAAATTTTAATCTTTGTTTAGAAAGAAAATAAAACTGCAACATCCCACTTAAGTAGCCAGACTCTTGTGTGATATGTCACCAATTTGATTATTCACTCATTTTCACAAAGCAAAGTTAATGTTAGTTATTGGTAAAGCTCTTTGAATTCAGAGATCCTTTTTTTATGTTAAGGTGGGCCAAGATTCTCTCCTAGAATTTCAATCTTCAACCAACATCACCCTGAATCATAGTTATAAATTTTGGCTCGGTACGATAAAAGGATTAATTGGTATAATAAATTATTTTGCATCTATAAATAGATTCAACCAACATGATTCACCGATGTTGCAAAATATTAATGTGAAATTGTAGTGTGAATATCCAATAATTAATGCAAATAACATGAATTGATACACCGTAATAATAATTACTATCTTCATGATAAGATCACATAAAAAGTATGATTTAGTTTTTTTATAAAATTAAATTTAAAATATTTTTTATATTAATCAAATTTTTACAATTTTTTTTATTAAAATTATTTTTAAAATGACATAATAA
>JAMLFT010010081.1:0-12152 GCA_026544285.1 Pachyrhizus erosus
TATTATGTGAGTATTCGTAGACTGTGATAGTGCAGCACCCATACCAGTATTCACCGTCATAAGTCATAGATGTTTATAAACAATTACATATTATCAAACCTAAGTAACTGACAAATAATTTCAGGGTTAAGAAAAAATATTCTTATACAAATATATATATGGATCACAACGAAAATATAACAAAAAAAGCATATGATTAAATTATAATAAAAAATAGTTTAGATAAAGTTTTCAACTAGTACTTATAATAAAAAATGAAGTAAAACAAAATATTATTATATAAATATATTTTATCCACAATAAAATAAAACAAAAAAAAATGAATTAAATTGATCGATTTTTCAATAAGTACGTAAAAATATAAATTAGCAAAGTAAAATAAATCAAACTTCTTGTATAAGTTGAAATTAATTTCTCCATCTTAACTCTTGTTTTTTTTTTCTAAAGTTCCTTCATTCAGTTAATTTGTTCATTAGTTGAGGTATATAAATTAATTTTAATTTATACAAAATATTTTTTTTTACTCATTTTACATTCTTAATGTTTTTTTTTTGCACCACCTTAAATACTTATTGGAAATTTTATTTGAAACTAAAGAAGAAAAATATTAATTAAAACAAGAATATATACATTGATAGTGTAATTTTTTTTATATTATCATCTAATTACAAACTGTTATATATAATAAGTTTGTTTACTTTTATAATATTATTTTAAAAGTTATATTAAAAATTATATTTGATTAATTGAAAAAATAAAATTCATATTAAGAAATGATTTCTAATACTACTAATGAGTTTAAAATGAATTGACAAAATAATTTATACCCTTGTGTAACATTTAAATATGTGTTTTTTTTATTCATTTTCAAAATATATTAAATTATATTTAAAACAAAAAAAATATTAAATATACAAAATGAAATTAAAAAAAAAAAATACTCGTTCTACACTATTTTTTTTTATTACCTTTTCTTCTAGTTCTTGCCAATTTTTTTAATAAATTGGTATCTTGGAGATTGGTTTTTGATTAAACCCGTTAATCCGATTTTGGAACTAATGATACTAATAAGTATAATTAACTATAATAAGAGAAGTAATGCGTAAATATGATTAATTTTTTAGATTAAAATATATTTAGTAGTAGTAGTTAATGCAAATATGATCTAACAATACAAACAAAATTAAAACACATTCATTCTGCGACACCAAACAAATTATGAAATGAAGAATCTTATCCTTTTTTTTAGGCACTGTTAATGCAATTATGAGGTAACAATCTATTAGACATGAAAATCTCTTCAATACTTTTCCTTATGAAAGGATAATTTGGAATCTCCAGATTCCCACAAAAGAAAAGCAATTCATGGGGTCATTTGAAATTCATCCCCAGATTTCTAAAAGCAAATTTCTCTTATGTCACTACTTTCATGTTTATTTCCAAAGTTGTATTTTTCAAATAATTGTCCCATGCAATGGAAATAGAAGAAACGCAAAGCAAACCTGGTTGTCTTTTGTTGGATATTCCACTTTGTAGAGATTGATTAGCCCAATTTATACGACCACCAACTCCAATGACCTTCACAATCAACATATGGTTCACTTTCGAAAGATGGTTTAGACAACTTTGGCCAACATCCATTTACATGAATCTACATAGACTTAGGGAATTAGTCATATATGTCATTGATAAACTATATTATTGAAATTTAAAAATGATTAACCACCAAAGATGACTAAGAATGCAGAAAAACAGTGCAATCACTAAAGAATTAGATCCAATCATGCTGTTGAATAACATAACACAATCATATTAGTGAGAGAAAGACACAATTTTGTATCAAATATGTATCTACATAAACAACCTATATGTCTCTTGTTGTACTACTGTAATAAAAACAATAACTCATTAGTACAAAAGAGAACCCTCCTTGCTTTTACTTGACACCTTTATCCTTCAAACAAGGCTAGCACAATGAAAATTATATTTAATGTGGTGATATCCTCTTAAAAAGATAGATCTTAATTCATTTTTTATAAACTCTTTTGACAAGGTATTAACTTATAGAAGATTATTTCAATATCTTTGAGAATCAAAACTTTTATCAAAGAGTTAGAACAAAAGAAAAAAAATGTGGGTAGAAAACCTTTTGCAAATAAAAACTAAACTTGGTAATAAAACCAACACATAGTTAGTTTCCAATTCAGCACATACAATGAAACATTATTATGGTAACTTGTTTAGTTTTATATCCAAATATACATATCAAATAACTGGAGATATAAATAAATCAGCATCAAAATCTACGGGCTAATCATGAACATAAAGACAACCCAATTCATGCATTCTCTACGAGCCAAATCAAAAGCTTTCAAAAGTAAATAAATAATCCTCAATCAGAAGCATATAAGCAAGACATGTTTATATAATCATAATCAAATTTGGTTTCTAATAAAAGCTTTGCTATTTAGATATTCAACTTGATAATCTGGTCAATCATCATGCCAGGATATGACTTACATACAATGGTAATTATTTGGATCAAATGTAATTAATGTGGTTGTTTTCTTGTTTATATAGCACATGCACTTAATGTCTTAAACATTATCACCACAACAACTTGAATGTTACTTTTAATAACCATAATGTTAGACATTCGCTTCAATCCCTCGTTCTACATACTGATTCACGAATACTAAATATTGATACTTTTTTTTATTTGGAAATACATTTGCAAACCAACTTAAAGAAATACGAATAAAATTAAGAAATAAAATGGAAGAGGTAAAATAGATAGAATGAAGAAGAACCACTTGCCATGGCTGACCGTAGTGCTTGATCCCGAATACAATTCCATAGATGGAGGGAATGAAGGAAGAAGAACACACAATAGACCAATTAGATCACTTTGTTTTATGTAATTTTAGAACTTTTTTTTTTTAAAAAAAAAAGAGAGAAAATATAGTCTAGTTTTCTAAATATGGGTTAACAGACTTTGGAACTTTGACCCTTTCAATTATTGGAATAAAGAAAAGTCTTAGATCAAAAAAATTATATTTATAAGAGTGCAAAATGTTTATTAGTTATAGTCTATTTGATTAAAAACAAATATTATTTTTATCTTTACATTTACGATTATAAAAATATCATTAATTTTTAATATTTTCTAATTTCAAATACTTTTAACAGGAGATGGAGAAAATAATAAAATAACCTATTTAGTTTGAGAAAATATTTTTTGTTTATTTTTATTCTTATTTTTATCAATAATTATAGGAAAGCTGCATTCTTTTTTTATTATGCTTCTTTTTCTTTAAACATTTGTGCATGAAAGCCATATTTTATTGTTTCACCATTTCCTTGATACATTTTAACATTAACATTAAAAACAATTATACTAACATTGTTGAAGTCAAAATCACAACAAGAGATAGCAAAAGGAAATAAAAAGAAATAATTTATTTTGGAGCCACTACTAAATTTTATTAAATTAAAAAAAATTAAAAACTCTTTTCGTTAAGAAAAAATAAAAAGAATGGTCAACGAAAACCGGGTTAAGTTTGGGTGTCGGTAATGTATAGGGAAGGACAAAAACTAAATTCCACTACAACCCTAATATATTTATAAAAAATGGTTTCCTTGTAATTAATTTTGTAAATCATTGATAAATTTTAAAATTTGTTCTATCTTTTTTTTTTATTGTCAATACAAATATAAAAATTAAATATTGATATTGTATTGTTTATTAAGAAATTAACCTTAACAATTTAACTATTTATTTTTATTTAGAAAGGATTTTTAAAAAATAATTATATTGATCTCAACAAAAACAATCTTTATTTTTATGTATCCTTCGGTGAAACAAACGACTCAAAGTCATATAGTTCTCTAAAAAATTGTATGTTGGATATTTTTTATTCAAATTTAACATTATTAAGTTGTCACAACTAAAATGTATCATGCCAAAACATATGATCGGCATGAAATCACATTTAAATCAATTACTTTTATTATTTTTTTTGTAAGAAACTAACAACAACAATTCATTCATAATTAAAGAGTGTAGAAACGTCAAGTTGTCTCAACTTGAATGTTTCAACTTAAAATTTGTAGGATTAACAAGACATTACACATAAATTAACATCCCCACTCCCATTTTATTTTATTATTATAAAAAATAAAAATATTAATTATAATAATTTATTTATAACAAAAAAAAGTGAGTGTAATCCCATTTTAAAATTGTGGGATTAATAAGTTGTCACACTTAATTTAACAAGCACTAGATTCTCTGAATCACCTCCCTAACTCCTCTCACATTCTAGAAGAAGACGACCAAGTAACTCCAATCAAATTCCTTCCTCTGCCCATACCAGTACTAGACTTACCAGACTACCTCCCAGGGCAAAATCTTCTAAAGAGGAAGACCCATCTGAGAACACGAGAGGTGAATCTTAAATTGTTTTATGTTTTGTATAAGTAGTATAGTCTTATGGACATTATTGTAAATTAATGAATGAAAGTTACTTTTAGTAGTTTGTATGATTTTATAAAAAAAAAAAATATTAGGACGTTACAGTCTTCATTATTGGAATGCTTATAAATTGACAAAGATGGCAAAGGTTCATTATAAGAACCCTCATTGATAGGGGTTACCTTTGAGGATAACATCCTACCTCTAATTGAACCATGTGACCCTAAACTAAAATATGACATTTGTAAAAACTAGAAGGTAGTGTACTTGGAAGAGAGGTAAACATTAATAGATGATTCGACGGAGAAGGAGAAGGGAGAGACCATGAAAGAGAACGAAAAGTGAAAAAGATGAAGGAGAATGCACCTTTCTCCATTATAAAAGCACCAGGTATGACCTCTAAACATAAGGGATTTCAAATCCTACACCGTTGGATTATCCACATAAGCTAAATCAAGAAGGGTTTGACGACCTTTGGTTATCTTGAGAACAATTGTTAGAAATTGACAACAATTATCATTTTGGTTTGTGGAACGAAGCATCACATTACATGATGGCTCACACACCTAAATTGAGTTGAAAACAATATTCGGACGTATTCTCCTCACCAAAGCTTGGTCTAGTATTGTGAATGTAAATTCCTTTGACTTGCCTCGAAGTTGGGGGCCATGTGTACAATTCATACTCGATATATAGATTGAGCAAGTATATGGAATGTTAGATGTAGCGACCTAAAATTCTTACAAAATTATTTAATTAGTTTTTGCTTAAAATTATATAGGCAGTTGAAGATGAACTTTCATTCATTAGTTTATATCAATACACATCAAAAGTTTCATAACTTATATATGATAGAAACTAGAATTTAAGACTCCTCTTCTTCACTAGAGTTCTCAAATGGATCTTCTTCTTTAGAGGTTTATTTTCTTGGGGAGGGTTTGGTGTTAGTGAGAGTGGAGGTAGAAATTTAGTTGGGATTATTTTGTCAATTCCTTCTAGGGTGTGATGGGATTCTAGGAGGTATGATTTAAGTTAATATTATAGGGAGATCTATTTGCCTAGGTATAGAAGTTGATAAGACATTGGTAGGAAAGAAAATGAATTGGACATATCCGGTGTAGGTATCTAACTAATACAGGGGATCCTTGGTCCATCTTTCGTAGAGAGGTGTTATAGATAGGTGAAATAAGGGACGAAATTCATCAGTCATCTTGTCCTAAAAAATGTGGGATTTGTAAGAGTGAGTGACTTGTTCTCCATCAAGCACATACAATAGCATACCTGCAATCGTTTACTCTCAATTCATCGTCACGTGTCCTATTAGTTTATCACTAGCACATTAGGACCTCTCGTTGCCTCTTACTACTAACTCTTGAGGACTTGAAAAATGTATTATTCTATCTGTAATTTGCAATTTGGGTGACGATCAAGAGTACATATTCTGATCTGGTACAAGACTCAGATACTTTTCACCGATCTTAGTAATGTTTTGCTATGTCAGGGTTGCCAAGCTAGCTCAATATGACCCCCTTTTCTAGAGCGGCCCACAAACTTGGCACCTCTACACCCCCATAGACTTCCACAGTCTACATATATTCCTCAAGTACCTTATGTAATCAATCCATTGCATTTCTCCAATCTTGTATCTCACATGATTTATGATTAACATCTACCTCTGGCCTTCTTCTTGATCAAGTCTCAAGGTACAAGATCCCAAAACATATTTACTAATTGGAAATCCCGCTTTATATCAATCATTCATTCATAATAATATCAATTGGCCAATTCAATACATCATCTTAACTCTTTCTAGCTAAATATTATACTGTAGGAGGGATCTTTAAATCATGGAGACTTATCGAACTCTTTATGGTTCATTGGCCACTAACTTAGGGTTTTATGTAATGAGAGTTTTTTTTTTTATCAATAAAATGAGTCAAAATTAGAAATAAAGTTAGATACATCAACAATGATAATACACATATCATAAAAGAAGTCATGAGAATAATCAAAGTTTAGTTAAAATTCTCAAATTTTATGAAGTTGTACGAGAAGGGTATTTCAGTCATTTTTACATATCTTTTATGGTTCTTATTGCAAAAATTTATTTTTATATCACATGTGTTGAATAATGATTATCCCTTAAGATGGAATGAGTTATTAAAGTTTTAATTTGAAATCAATTTGGGTAATTTTTAATAGAAAAACTATTTTAGTAATTTTCTCATCAAAAGGATATTTTGGTCATCTTAACTTCATAGAAATTTTCTTTTTAACTTCAAAATAGATATCTGAGACTATTAATTCTATTAATTTTTAGAAAAATTGTTTAGAGTTGCAAAGTTTTTTGAAAGATGTAACAACCTAGATTTTTATTAATAAAATTACACAATTGACTAAAGGTACTTTCATTCATTACTTTACATTAATGTACATAAATTTGTACAACTTTTACATTATAAAAAACCATAACTAAATTTCATCTTCAGGATTCTTTAATGGGTCCTCTTCCTCATATGTTTTTGCCCTATGAGCAGGCTTGGCAGTTCTTTTACTGTTGTGAGTAGAGGAAGTATTATGATTGGAATGGTTGGGTCGTCTCCTCCTAGGGTGTGAAGGGAACCTGGGAGGTGTTTTTGAGAATTATGGAGGTTCTACCTAAGTTAGTATTATTGGAAGATCTATTTGTCCTGAAGTTATAGGGGCAAAGGGTGTTGCAGGAAAGAAAGTAAAATGGACATAGTCTGTATATGTATCTAGTTGATATAGTGAGTCTTTGATCCATTGACCGTAGAGCAGGGTAACAGGCACATGGAATAAAGGACAAAATTCTTCAGACATCTTTACTTGAAAATGTTAGTTATAGGAGTGAATCTCCACTTCTTCAATTAAACATATAATATTGGCGTACCTGTAGTCGTATCTCTCAACCTTATCGAATCGAGTCCTATTTATTAGCACTAGTGTCTTTGGGATCCTTCGCTGCCTCTTACTACTAATTCTTGAGGACTTATGCAAACGTAATATTAAATCCATAATTTGCAATTTATTGGGTGACAATCAAGAGTGCATATCATAAGCTGATATTGAACTTAGATACTCTCTACTGATCTTGGTAATGCTTTGCTTTGTCAAGGTTTCCAAGTCGGCTTTGTGACTCATTAATTCAGGAAGTTCACAAACTTGATGCCTATACACTCCCAAGTTCTTCCATAGCCTACATACATTCCTGAGGTACCTTCTGTAGTCAACCCATTTCATTTCTTCATTCTTTGATCTCACTTGTATTATGTTTTTTATTATTTCACCTCTACTTCCCTCGATCAAGTCTCATGGTACCAGGTTCCTAGAATATCCATAATTGGAAAAATTTTGCTCTGTTTTATTCTTTTAACTTCGCTTGACCATACTGATTCACCATTATAGGTCAAATTATATTATGGGGAGATCTTTTATTTTAAAGAGACTTATCGATCAGATTTCATTATACTGGGATTTCAGATACCACTTCTCCTTCCCATTTATACAATTATTATAGTCTATAATCTTATTCTGTTACTTAAGTTTTTCCAAAATTTACAGGTCATTAGTAATTTATGAAAATATATCAAATTACTAAATAATTTGTATCATAATTAAAACTTTGGTTAGAACATAGATTTAAATTGTTACCAGTCCTAAGGTCAAAAATCTAATCTAAGGTCAAATTGGTCACAAAAGGGTCATTTTTTCATACAATTTTTATTTTCATTTGTGGGCCTTTGCTTCTAAATATAGTTTCTAGGTGAGTATAGTTTTTAGGCACACAGTTCTTAAAAATTTCTTGACCATTCTTAAGATTACAGGGGATGATCAACACACAAGTCAAGGATTTTAGGGCTAAGAGTATTTTGATCATTTTTCACAAAAGTACATTTTTACAGGATTTCTCCATTTTTCCCACCTTAAAATAAATTGTACAATATTATTAATATCATAAAGTTAGTTCTTTTAAGCTCAAGGAGTTTTAGATAGTGGAAAAAAAAATTCAAATTTCTATTATAAGGGTATTTTGGTCAATTATGAAAAATTTGTTTTTTGGGAAATTTTTCTCATATTTTCAACTATAAATTTTGTTATAGATTCTAATATTAGTATAGGGAATTTAAACAATTTTTCCTGAAATTAAAATGTCCCAGAAAGCAAAAATTCTTATTTTTTATACCCTAGGGGTAAAATGGTCATTTTAAAAATATAATTTTATTTTTACGGATTTTAAAATTTCAAAAGTGATTTTAAGATTCTAGGCATGTTTATAAATAGATCCTAAAATTTACCCCTCAAATTCTTTATTAAAACAACCTTAAAAGCTTAATTTTCTTTCTTAAGGGTATTTTTGGGATTTTCAAAAATAATTTAACTTTTTATCAAATTTTCTAAGAAAAATTTCTTTCATTCTCTAGTACAAGGGTAGGGCTATCTCTAGGTTGATTCTAAGGTTAAAATGAGAAAAAATGACTTTAAAAATAAAGAAAAATAGTATAGGAGTAATTTGGTCATTTTTTCCAAAATGAAGGAAAAAATGGTAATTTGGACATCATCTTCAACCTCTGGGATTGGGGCTCAAACCAAAGAAATTTTGAATTTTCAATCTTGAGTTCTGATGGTGTTTTTGTCTAATTAATAATCCAAAAATGTTTGAATCCTTACACTCAACTTCCCCTAACCTTCAATTAATCAATTAAACGTCTAATTCTGCCTATTGAATTCGAAATCCCAGAGCTTGAAAATACAAAATTATTTTTCCAATTCTAGGTAATTATGGTGTTTTAAGGCTCCAAATCCTCAAAAATTCTAATTGAAATAAAATAAAATGATTATGTATTCAAATTAAGAAGAAAAGAAAATTTCTCCTACCTCAATATGGATTTTCAATTTCCTTTATTGAGAACTCGGGCTACCAATGCAAAATTGTGATTCTTTGCTTATTTCTTCGATTTTCCCTTTATCAATAGTTTTTCTGGGAGCATGTTGAATCGTTTGGGACTGGTTTGGAGTTATTTGGTGGTGTATAGAGGAGTTTTTAGAAGGAAGTAAGCTTGCTTCGATGGCATTTTTGGAGCTCTGTTTCTATGGCTATTTATAGCATCTCCAACCGTCCTAGATAACATATTTTATTCATCTAGGCTAGGAAAATAACTCTGCTTAGTCACTAGGCCTAGGGGTGCTTGGTGGCGTGATTTGCAGAAAATTCTCGAAGCTTTGGAGAAGGCGTTCATGGCGGTTTGAGGAAGACGATGACATCTAAGAAGGGATAAAGATATTTAATTTTGTTAATACTTCAGCGATGGGCCTAACAGTCTCAATGGCCACTCTCCTCTCTCACATTCCTAACGTGCCTTAGGGGAACGAGTTCAAACCCAACCAACCCCTTTTTATATTTCTCCGCTTTTTACTTTATTTCATTTATTAGTTTTGTCCTTATATATTAAATGTGGCACGGATACGGTACCCTGAATGGGTAGCTCAGTTGGTCATTGGGTGTGCTTCTTCTCTCTTCCTCCGCATCCCAAGTTCGATTCCTCCCAACATTTTTTTCTTATTTTCTTGTCTTTTCCATTTTCTTTTTCTTTTCTCTTTTTCAGATTTTAATTTTTAACTTTACTAATTTTGTTTTTAAAATTTTCTAAAATTTTCTAAAATCCTTCTCTTAATTCCTTCTATTTATTTTTATATTCTCTGTATCAAAATAAATTTATTTTATTAGTTTTATAATTAATAATTAATTTTCTTATTCTAAATTCAAATTTATGATTAATTTAAATTCAAATTTTCTCCTTTTAAATATCTTGGAGATTTTTTTGTTATTCTATCACTAGTAATTTAATTATAATATTTATTTCTAAATATTTAAGATTTTAATTTTGGTTAAATAATTAAAAATGAAAATTATATTTGAATAGTCAATCTATGTACAAAAAATCTAATAATTATAATTCATATTCAAAATTTTAGAAGTAGGATGTTACAAAAGACAATAATGAGAAGCATTTTGGTCATTTTTATAAAAAATAATTTTTTTATAAATTTCTGACTCTAGGGATGATATCAATTTTTTTAGTTCAAAATGTTAAAATACCTAGGCTACCTTTTCCTTGAATTAGAATAATAAAAATAGTAAAAATATCAAGTTTATTTTTATAAACTTTTATCATCCCTTTTTACTTTGTATTTTGCTAAGAGTTTAATGTGTTAGTGTAAAAACACACTTGCTATCTTTTTCCTATATTAAAATATCAAAAATAGTAAAATGTTAAATTTTAACATAAGGACATTTTGGTAATGTTGATTCCTAAGGATAAAATGGTCATTTTGACCCAAGTCATTTTCAAGCAGAGGTCTAGTTTGACTCGAAATTCAGGTTCAAATTCATTTCAAACCTTTTCTTCTTCTTACTCTTTGGACATTTTGGTAAATTTAAATCAAATACACAAAAATTCATCATCAATTACACTGTTTCTATAAGAATTTGATTTATGCAACATCCAGAAACAAAAACAAAAAGTGAATTTTGTTTTGATTCAATTTTTGATTTATTTTTATAAAAAATGAGAATTCTATATGCAGAACCCTTCGAATTACAACTATGAAGCTTACCCAATTGGTAATTTCATAAAAAATGGCTTAGGTTAACAAAATTGAGTTGCTATGAATTTAAAATTTTGGAGTTTCAAATTCAATTCATTTTTCATGAATTCGTTAATCATAAAGTGTTAAACTTTCAAGAATCCAAATGCAAACAACTTATAATAGTTTTAACAATCAAATTTGCAGAAAAAGTAACTCCTCTTACCTTAATTTTGAATTTTTCGGTGAGAATTACAAATCTGGTGAAGCTCCGGCAAACCTTCAAACTTGTGATTTCTTCATTGTTTCTTCGAATTTCTTTGACAAAATTATTATGGGAATAATTATGAAGCTATCTAAATCAAAACAAAGCAAGAAGGATGAAGACTTAGAGAGATTTTTGAGGAAGACAATGCTAGGTTTGATGCTCTAAAAATTGGATCAGAGCTTGTTTATATAACTTCCCATCATCCAAATTTATTCTATTTTATTCCTAGGTACTAGACGTAGCCTTGCTGAGTAAGGTGAGCTCGATTAATAGGCTGGGCAACTAAGCGATAGGCGAAGACGCGCGAGGTTGAAGACGAAGCTGCAATGGTGGTTTTGAAGGAAAACAAGAAAGAATATCTATATTTTATTTGGTTAAGTTGCCAGGGATGGGCCTAATGGTCTAATTGGCAACTCTCCTCCTTTCTTCCTTAAGCGCCTAAGGAGTCAAGGGTTCAAATCCTGGCTAACCCCTTTTATGCCTTCCATTTTTTATTTTTGTATTTATTCTAGCGTTTATGTCATTAGTATTAAATGTGTCGTTATTATGCTATCCATAGTGAGTAGCTTAGTTGACAAAAACGTGCACCTGCTTCCCCTCCATCTTAGGTTTGAATCTCTCCACCAATTTTTTTCTATTTTCTTTTCTTTTCTTTTCCTATTTTTTTCTTTTTATTTTGTTTTTTGTTTTTATTTTAAAATTATTATTTTTACCTCTAAAATTTTTTCTAAAATTTCTATAAATCATTTTATATTTTTCTCCACTTGTTCCTATATTTTTTTTATCAAATAAAATTTTATAAAT
>JAMLFT010010082.1:0-12152 GCA_026544285.1 Pachyrhizus erosus
ATCAAAGTTTCTTATTTTTATTTTTTAAATATTTTTAATTAAAATTAACGAATTTCACTTTAAATTTGAATTGAATTTTAAAATAAAACATGCATATTGTTATTCTGCATTTACTTAATTTTTTTTCATAACTTTTCTTTAGTTTAAAATTTTTCATCTATTTTACGTAATTTTAACTAATAAAAATCTTATTTTTTTAAATATTCTTAAAATACATTATTTAGTTTTTTTAAGAATGGTGACATTTTATTTCCTATGTATTTTATTTAAATTTCAAAATACTCATGTAGTGTACGTAATTTTTTTGTATTTAATATAAGAAAATTAACAAAGGAATTCTCTAAACTTTAAAATAAATTATTTAGTGGCAATTTTGTGACATCTATCAACCTAAGTTAAGCCTACTAGGTTATACTAAAGTATATTATCAATTTCAGTGATGGATACAGGCCTGAAATCAGTGGGAACAAATCTTTATTTTTTAAATTATTTTTTTTATAATAGATACGTAGTGAGAAGGTGTTGTGAGGAGAGTTTGCAACACATTCTCTGACACGTTCTTCGTATCATATTTTTATTATTCATCAAAATTTATTATAAATTATAAAATTATGAATAAAATCATTAAATTAAATAAAAAGTGAATTCCAAGAAACTTTATCATTTTTTAAGTTCAACTCAACAATAATACAGAGATTAATCAAATAATAATATTACACCTTCAAACAAATTTTCATACCTAGTACCTTTTTAAAAAGTATTAAATAAAAAATATATTTTCTTTGTTTTTTTTATTTGTATAATAAGATTTTTACGTAAATATAAAGAAATACAATAAATTTTCTTGATTATAATAAAATAGTTATTAAATTATTTATTTTATCATTTTCATTTGTACTTCACAATAAATGCTTAAGTGTAAATTAATTAATTATTAAGTAAAAAAAATAAATGTATAATCGAAAGAGTAATTAATATTATCTTGAATTTAAAAAAATGACACATAAATAAAAACAAAATATTTCTAAAATTTTGACAATTAAAACAAAATAAAGCAAATGAAACATATTTAATACTTACCAAATGGAAAAAGCAAGAGCATTAATAGGAAAACTAGTATTTTTATCTGTGTGTTGCACCAAATAAATATTTATTTTGTGTAACATTTTGATTATCTAAATGTATGATTAAGTGATTTTAATTAAATTGAAAGAAAGTTTAAATTTATTTTATGTTGTTAAAAACTAAAATTAGAAATCAAATGATGGTGTTTTATGTTGCTTATAAGAAGTGAATTTGTATTGGGCTATAGGTTTTAGTAAGGAGGGTCCATTTCCTCTTTCCTTCCTTTCTTTATAAGTAGTCCTATATCTAAAGATACATTTCTCTAAAATTCCTATGTATTTTCTTTCCTTTCTTTTCTCTCAAAAGTCTCTCATTCTTTCATTTTCTCTTTCATTCTCAAGAAGTCCTTTCTTAAGGATGGAGCTTGATCTCCCTTCATTACAAGTTCCCCTTTTCCTTGAGCTTATTACCCTATTGTTGGATAGTGAGCTCTCTTTCTCTCTTCTTTTTTCATTCTATGAGCTAACCCATAAAGGGTATTTGTGCAAACCCTAATTTATGTTATTTTAGATTTTGTTTTCTTTGATTATGGGAGGTAGTATTGTTGTTGAAGAAGGTCCTCATTTGTATTATAAGACTTCTCATTTCTATTTTCTCCTAAAAAACCTAAACTTGGATATTCAAAGGTAAATAAAGCTCTATCTTGCTTTGATTTGTGTATAAGACCTTAAAATGTTTGTGAATCTTGTTGGTTGATGTAAAAATCCTTATAATACATGTTTTTAAGGGATTGGACATGTTAGGAAGTCATGGATAGCTTGGGAAAGTGATTATGTAGAATATACGAATCTACATAATCACTTACTCAATTGAGGGAAAAGATAAAAACCTAGTGAGTTTTTGTCCAATTTTTTCTTTTTAGTGAACTTTGTTTTCCCTTAAGTGAGGAGAGGGACACAAATTTTGTGAGTCTTTGTTTAATTTCCACTTAAATGAGTTTGGATCTTGCTTAAGTAAGGAAAAATGCTTATGAGAACTTCATTTTTACTTAAGCAAGGGAAAGGACTGAGACTTGGTGAGTCTTTGTCTAGATCTCACGTAAGCAAGTTGATGTTCTTACTTAATTGAGGCAAAATGCTTATGTGTTCTTACTTAATGTTTGTGTAAGCTTTTTAAATCAAGGGGCTTTTTTTTTTTTATATATATATATATATAAGAACTTAAGATGTTTCTAAATGTTTTGAAAGTAAAATTCAATTTTTCTTATAGAGGTTTCTAAAGTGAACAAAAGCATAGTTTTGTGCTTAGTGTTATAGATTTAAAAAGAAAGATAAGATTGATACACCCCTTGTTTTTCATTGTCTAAGTGACCTTTAAAGATGTGAGGTGATTACTTGTTATTGAGATGAATATGTTTTGTTAAGATGATTATGGTTGTTGTTAAGATGATGAAATTGTTGTTGAGGTGATGGTTTACATTGTTATGAATTAAACTTTGATGCTTAAAATTGTTTTAAAACATTTAAACGAGTTAACTATGATTTTTGAAATTTGAGGAAAAATGCTAGTTAGAGAAGGAGAACTGAGTTCGGTGATAGAATTTTGATTTACTAAAAGACTCGAGGGTTTCACTTATTTGATAGCTTCCCAAGTATCCATCCCATGTTTTAAACTTTGATGTCTTTCTAAAGTGGTGAAAATGTTTCATAAACATTAGGTTAACTTATTTAAATGTATAGGGGATGATTATTGTTGGCAAAACTTGGAATCCTTAAGTTAGGCCATTGGAGATGTTGCATCTAAGACTACAAGATGATCTAAGTATAATATGATGTATCATTGTTGTATGTGAGTGAAACTTGGATCCTTAAGTTAGGCCATTGGATATGACATGTACAAAGATGTTGTATCTAGGATCACGAGGGAATATAAGTCTAATTTTGGTGTTTAATTGTTATTGCATATAAGTAGGCATTTACGTTAAGGGTGCTTGGTGGGCTTTCAACCTAGTGCTAAATGAATTTGTTGTAACTAACATAGAATGACTCTATAGAATAGATAGGAGGACAAACTCCTATAGAGGTTAAGGTAGGTAAACTCTTATAGTGATTATGGTCCTTAAAGGCCTTATCGTGGTAAGTCAATACTTATTGTAACAACCCACTATTGTTACATGACACCAATTTAATAATCATTGTAGAAAATGTTCAATTTTAATTTTTTAAAATTTATTAAATGAAAATATGTGTAAATTTTTTGTGATTAATTATCAATTAATAATCTAAGATCATATAAAAGTTTTAACACAGACATATACAGAACATAATGGATAATACATACAAATAACTTAAAGAATGAAAATGTAGTATTATGCTTTATGACACTACAACCATAAAAAAGAAATCTAAGTATCTCAAAATAAAGCAAACGTGACCATCAAAGTATATCTCAAAAAGGTAATACATCAAATGGGGAAGGGAAAATCAAATAAATTGGCTCATAACTCTGGCCAACACCACTTATAGAATATGATTGAGAGAGATATTATTAATCTTTCTTGTTGATGAACCAATAACAATTATTAAATCTTTCTTGATGAACCAATAACAATTATCGAGAGATAGTAAGATGAACACAAAGGTTTATACTGGTTCAGCCAAAACCTAGACCTACATCTAGTGACAACCCTAGTCAAATCCTTCTTGTACTACAGAAATATGTAATATAAACACTATGCGCACACAATTTCTATATACCCTTTTCTTAAATCCTACAAGAAAAAATAACAAGAAACACTTCACTTCTTATATTTCCAATCTTAAAACCCCTTTAAGATTAAAACAATCTAAAAAAAAATGTTGATGGATTATAATACATATTAAAAGTGTAGAATATCCAAATTGAGTTTTGATCTTACACACTTACATAATTCTTGACTCTATTCTTTGACAAATCTTTGAATGCAATCAATTTTCTATTCACTTTGATCTTTTTCTTTGAAAATAGAAAGATAACTTCTAAATTTGAAAGTATACTTTGATTTGAAATAGTTTTTATGTATTTGAAAATTGAACTTTGTTCTATATTTTGAGTTTGAATGAAAAACCTTTTTATAAAGAAATTTCTAATTTCAAAACTGATTTAACAGATTACGTATCAAATTACATAAATCAGTTACAAATTTTAAATTGTGTAATTGGTTGTATAATTGATTAAATCGATCCTTTTTCTCTTAATAAAACAACAAAGATTGATAATGTAATCTATTACTTTCATTGTGTAATTTGTTATATCAATGCAATCTAAAATACAATTTTTTCGAACAACATATAATCAATTAAATTGAACTATAATCGATTAAATCAACTTGAATTGTTGATTTCAAGTTCTTGTAACTCTTGTAATTGATTGCATACTCATGTAATTGATTAAAACAATGCATCTTTGATATACTCCCTTAAACCCATTATCATGATCATCACAATCAAACACATACAAACAAAGTAAGGATATGGTTATAAAAATTAAAGATAATATACAACTACATTCCACACGTATTCGTAAAGATAAATAGTAAATCCATGTGTTAATTTAAATAAATGTTATGACAAATGGGTACATAATCCCCGATCAACATAATATGAAACTTCCAATACATGTAGACACAACTCCATGAAGATATCCAACAACCATGATCGACCAATCACTATAACAAAAAAGACATTTAATAGCACATAAATTCGACTTTCAATAGCACTTGTGCTTGTTGTCTATCTCACAACTATTAAAAGAGGGGCAAACTTCTATAACACTTGTTATGTGTTATTTAAAGGTCTAATTGGACAACATTTGCTTAATAAAAGTGTTGTCAAATGAAAATCATAAACAACACATACATAATACAATTAATGTTTATGGAAACCTTAAATAACACATGTTTAATACAAATGTTGTCTGGAGAACTAAGATATCATTTATTTATTACAAGTGTTGTCTACTAAGGACCTTAGACAATACTTATACTAAATAAGCATCTTTTAAGTTATACTAAATAAGTGTTGTCTAAGATTCTTAATAGATAATACTTGTACTAAATAAGTGATGTCTAAGACTCTAAGGTCTCCATTAGACAACACTTGTATCAAACAAGTGTTGTCTAATTAGATCTTTATAATTTTACTTTTAAAATCAAACTCAAATAATTTAAAAACAAATAATTATCTAGTGTTTAATTTTTTTTATTTTTTTAATTTAATTCTATCTTAAAATTTTAAATTGATTTAAAGAAATTTTTTTTATTATGTTTTATATTTTTCTTTTTTTTAAGACCTTCTAGTAGATGGTGATTTTTTTTATCTTTTGTAACTAACAAATACTTATATTAATGAAACATTATTAATAACAATAATGTTTATTATTTTCAAAAGAAAAAATTGGCCTTTATTTAAAATATCATTAGGTTTTCTTTATTTTTTCTTAAACAATTTTGACAACATTGTTTTTACATGTCACTTGTAGCCAAAAAAATTGATCACTACTAAATAATTAATGTACTACCACTAATAAAAAAATAAAGACGTATTTAAATAAATAAATTAAAGAAAATTATAAATTAGTTCAAACAAATAAACTCATTAATTTCAATAAAATTTTGAAAGATAAATCTTTAACATATATCCAACAACGTTTTTAATGTTTCTTTCTCTAAAAGTTTATATTTCATCAAGAAATTTATTCAAATCAAATCTATAACTCATAGATATGAAGTCTACAACTTTGTCCAAATTCATAGAGTTTTATACTCTCTTCGAACCTAATGAGTCTTCGTTCCTATCTATACCCACAAAATTTTCTATCATATATGAATCCAAAGAGTCTTTAGTCATCTCTATATCTACAAGGTCTTCAACTCTTTCTAAATTCAAAGAGTCTTAAACTCTTTCTACATCCATAAAGTTTTCTTCAATTTTTTCTACACCCATAGACACAAAAAATTGGTTAAAATTATATAATTAGTATATAAAAAATATGCATATGTGTATAAAGAACACTATACATATCATGAAGTATCTTGTTGCATATTTTCTTGAATCTCAGTAGTTGATTCCTTTATATATGTTTTTAATTACAATTTCAATCTTATTTCATAATTTTGAATTTACTTTGTTTATCTTTTATACTTATAATTGAATTGACTTTTTCATAATCAACTTCCTTAAACAAAGACATTATATAACATATAACTCATTTATGTTTAAAATTAAGAAGATGATCTGATTTGTTTTGTATCTTTTTAAATTTTTTATTTTTGTTTTCTCAAAATTTACCTTCTTTTTATTTAAATAATTAATTCTTTAAATAAAATTTATTTTTATTTTTTAAATCTTTAAATTTATTTAAAAGAGATAAATTTTTATCTTATATTTCAAACGATTTTCAATATTGTTGGCATAAAAAGGTACTTTTCACAATAAAATAAGATACACTGACATACAAAAGTATAATTTTATAAGTTTATATAATTTATATCCATGGATTCAAATCTATTACTGAAAGGAATAACTGCATAATTAAATATTTATAGACACATGCTACTTATATTTATAGTTTAAAACTCACCACTAAAATAAATAATAACAAAATCAAACATTTTTAGTTATATATTATTTGTACTCATGGTTTCAAAATCAATCACTAAAACAAACAGTGATATAATAAAAAAATGTAGTTAAATGCTAATTATTATAATTATAAGTACAATATATTTAATTAATTGGGTCTGATTAACATTATAATAGGTTATACCATACTATATAAAATTTCTTGATCATTCATTTGTCCAATGATTGTTATATAGGAATAGCCTTTAACGCGAGAGTTACAAGGATTTGATTAAAAACACACTCTAAATAGCCTTATAGTAGCATTTAATAGAAGACAAGTAATTGTTATACAGGGAGTATAAAGGTGCAATTAAAACAATGTCTGCTCAAATTATCTAGAGTTTCTCTTAAATGAGAAATGATGTTACCAACAAAAAATTATACCAGTTGCTAATCATTAATTAAATATATTTATGATATTTTTAGATTGATAATAGAAAATAGAATAAAATGACTATGAATTGAAACATACTAAGATAAAATGAATTTGAATATAATCAATTAAAAATTTTATTTTATTATTTGAATACTTTGTAGTGAAATATAATGAAAATTACATTCCATTATTAGAAAAAAAAATGAAAAAAATTAGTATTTTTTTAAAGATGAAAATGAGTTATAATTTTTTAGTCTGTCAAATTAAAAAGAATTGCAAAAAGATATTATATCTTTAGCTTGTCAAAGTAAAGATTTTTTTTAATTTCATTCTTGGGAATTTCATCATCTACTATCCTCCATTTAAACTAAACATTACATATAAGACAGTGGCTAGTGTGGAGACCTTCACAAGTCCCTCAGAGTGAGAAACTTATTTATTTATTTTTTTATACCGTTAGATCTGTTTAATTTTAAATCAATGGTGAATAACTCCTCTTCTTTTTCATTTTTTTATTTACTATTTTGTTCTTTTCCTTGTTTGCCCCTTTTCTCTATCCTCTTCTTCTCCTCTCTTATTCTCCGTCCGTTGTTCCCACCACCTCACCAGCCCTTGCCGCCACCAGCTCACTGACATTGCGCACTCCATAAAAAATTGGGAGAACTCAACGACTCGCGGTGGCATTGATTTTTCTAATATGTTCTGTGTTTTGTGGCTTAGGGTTTTCTTGTTGCAGGTTTTGGTTAAGCAAGGAATTGTTCAATGGATCTGCATTTAAATCTGGTTCAATGCAACCATGTAAACCCTACATATTTACGATTACACTTTTATGAATTTGGCTTATTTTATTATAGTAATTGTATGAATAGAGATTGAAATAAAAGAAGGTGAAAAAGAAAGTAAAGGTAAAACGAATTAAAAAAAAAAAAAAAAGCAAAAGTAGGACGGTTTCCAAGGTTTCTTAATAATTAAACATGTACATGTACTTGTTAATTTAGGATACTTGTTATTTGAGTTCTCACCAAAAATATGTTGCAACTACTTGTTGAGTTTCACCGTTTGCAAGCATGCTTGATGGGACTAACAAACCTGATATTCTCACAATTCATTCAGCTATATCCTCTACCTCACTTGATATGTTAAGATGACAATTTGACACATGCAATAATTTAATTTTAATAATGTATTAACGTCACATTGATATAATAAAATGATAATTTTACATATATATTAATGTAACATTAATAATGTGTTAATTGACATATTGATATTAATACAATTGTGTCAACATATATATTACTATCATAACATGTTAGTACATATTATTATTAATGTAGTATATAATTTTTTTAAAAAAATTGACAACAAATTAATAATAAATTAAAATGATTTAATTTTAAAAATATTAAAAATTAAATATATAATTTTTTAATGATCAAAATTACATCATCATAAAATTATAAAGAAAAATAAATAAATTTAAGTCTAAATCATAATGAAGTTGCTTCTTCGAGTTCCAAGTTGTATGCTTGTTCGCCGGTACCATTAGCAAATGATTATGCTCTTTTATTCTGCTATCAATAAAATCATGCCCAAACTAAACTGTCTCTTGATGGATGAATCAAAGATAGCTGCTTATAATAAATCCACTTAGAAATGATGGTCTCCCTGTGATGCTAAAATAACAAAAATAAAACTGTCCATGAATCAAGATGATTCCAACTTATATTGTACTTTCTGTTTTTTCTCTTTTGTGATTAATATTGTGCCCAATTACATTCACATAATGCCAAAATCTTCTTTCTTGTTTTTAAATTCTAGAATGTCTAATTAAGTGGTTTACAAACAGTTATGAGTAAAACGTTAACGAAATCTACAAAATTAATATTATTTATCAAATTTATCCTTAAAATTGTTCATAAATATGTGAAAAACAACAATATAATTAATATTTATAATTTATTATAGATAGATTTTATAAATGAATATTTATAATTTTATAAATAATTATTTATAATTTTATATTTTTCAAAAATTTACATATTTATTATATTTTTTTTATTGATCATAAGATTCAAATTCTAAATTACTTATTAAAAGACACAAACTATTATCATTTGTATTAATTAATATTTTAATCATAATTCTTTTTTTTAATCATATATTTTTTATCCACATAATTTAAATACCAGATCTTATTTAAAGAATTCAAACTTGATACTACAATGTTATGATCATATTTGTTTATTTATCAAAATTATTTTAAATTAAAAAAAATTAAAATCATCTTAAGTCGAGGATTATCTATGCTTAATTTTAATGAATTAAAATTATGATACGATTTAAATTAGATTTTTTAATTATTACTTGTTACAAACTCACTTTTGAAGAGTGTTATTCACTCAGTGGTATGTATGAGAGAACTTATATTATAAGAGAGTTATATAACATCAAATAGATCATAATTGATGGTGATAAATTGTAAGAAATAAAAAAATAAAATATTAAAATACAAATTTTAATCTTTTTATTTTTTTTAATTCATAATTTTGATCTTATTAAAAACATAAAAATATTAATCTCTTAATTTTAAAGAATAAATAAATTTAGTCCTATCGTGTAAATCAATGTATGTTAAGTTACTAATATTGATTGTGTTTTAAGTGAAATCTCAGTATAACAATTATATATTTTGAATTTATTTATTGATTATGAGATAATTCAATTTAATAATAATTATTTAAAAATATAAAAAAATTGTTAATTTTTATAATTTTCATTTTATAAAAACCATGACACATGAAAAATAACTAATAAAATCGTAACTATAAATAAAATTAATAATAAAATGTTACATAAGATAAATAGTGTTAACAGGAAGTAATGTTAAAAATTTAACGGTGAAAGTATTCAATTAGACGATGAGATCAAATTTTTTAATTTTTAAAAATGAAAGACTAAATATCTTTGATTGAAAGAAATAAGTGATCAAAATTATAAAAAATTATAAACGAGACATACGTGACTTGTATGAGAAAATATTGTACAGAAAAAGAATTATTCAAACTATGACAAAGAAGGAAACTTCATCAATATGATTTACTAATGCCATAGTTTCAAGGAATGTGTTGCTAAGAGTACCTATGCTTGTTGGTCCCAAATCAGGAATATTGTTAAAGAAGCAGTACAATTATTCAAAGAAAGATAGTTATTTGAGGTTGAGCACTTTCGGTTATCGTCTCAAGTGAGTTTTGATGATGATTTTATGCTCTGTCAGTGTCACATACTTTCACTGAAAAGTTTAGAACTCTCAACGACCTTTACTGGAATGTATAACCTTGACAAATCCAAATTAGAGGTTTTGGAATCTGGGTTTTCCTTGGGAGTTCCTGATGACGCAGATATTGGTTCTTCTAAGACGTGATCCGGCTTTTGCTTATATCTGCATTCTTCAATTCAGGTATTACTCAAAATAACATCTTGTAACTAATACAATTATATTGAGACCCTTTTCATAAGATGGGACAAAATTTCTCTATTTTTTCCTTTTGTTTTAATTTTTTGAAAAATATTATACTGTGTTTTTGTAAGAGAGGTTGCAGACGTAAAGGAAAGTTTGTGTAATCTAATATCGCATAACTTCTGTGTGGAACATCATGTTTGGCAATTGGTAGTTGAGTTGGGAGTCTTGGGACATAGGTTTCGGTCGGTGACACTGACATCAGCGACTTTCTTCATCTTAAGTTTCCCCCTTTTGCATTGCTTAAGGTCTAAACTTGAGCATGTGACCCCAGCATGTTATGCATTGCACCACCACATAGTATCTAAAGTTCCCATTCTCAATCTTGGTTTGTGATGATGCAAATGTGACATGACACACAAGACCTTCGAACAGCACAAACAACACTGTACTTTTATTTTTTTTATATCTAGGAACCGAAGACAAGTATCAGAGACACTCTAGTTGTATTTAATTGTTGCCATGTCAGCACCGTCACCAGCGCCATTAGCCACCGCGCCATCACCACAACTCTCTTCCCCTGCACCTCACAGTTCAACTTCACCATCACCATCACCATCTCAGACCCTACCTCCGGCTACTCCTCCACCGGCACCAGCATCGCGAAATTCGCCACCTGCATCAATTTCTTCCCCTCCAGTAGCCCAGCCACCTCCTCAGAGTTCTTCTCCTTCTCCAGCATCTACTACACCTGTAAGTAGTAGTGCACCTCCTCCTCCTAGGATAAATCCTTTTGACTCTCATTCTACTCCATCACACTCTTCTGGATTGGCTCCCCCACCTCCATCAGCACAAAATTTTGGCCCAGGAAGCAGTAGTGGCAATAGTGCAGTGGCTGTTGTTGGTGTAGTGACAGGAATTCTACTGCTTGGCTTCATTGGTATTGCTATCTGCTGGTGCATGAGGAAGCAGAAGGAGAGGGTTTCTAAGAGTGGTGGTTATGATTTGCCATTTCCTCTTGGCTCATCACCCAAATCAGGTAAACCTGTAAATACTGCCATTATTGTTTATTCAGTGAATGTAATTCCCCAAATTTGTTCATCCGGAATTTCACATGGGACCAATCTGTAGTTAACAATACAAAAAATCCTCCATAGTTCCTCATTTGTAATTCTTAGGGATCAATCCGAGATTTGTGTATTATCTTGGACAACTTTGTCTCGCCCATAAAAGACCAATTGGGGTGTGACAACTCTTGTTTCTTTAATGCATTTGTTCTTGCTTTTTATTATTTGCTAGTTAATTGCTTGCTAAATTTAGTAGGATTAGTCTTTTACAAATTTCCGCGCATGAATATTGTTGAGCCAATTTATATATAACACTCAATTTGTCGTGCTTTCAGACTATCTAAAATTAAACCTATTGCAAATTTGAAGGCACTCAAAATAATTCAATTTTGTAACTTTGTCCAGATTTGTCCTTGTATAAGATTCGTTCTCCAGTTCCTCTTGTTCAAAGAGTTTCTGGCGGTAATACACCATCAGGACAAGGCAACTCAAGGTCATTGTTTGCATATGAAGAGCTAATG
>JAMLFT010010083.1:0-12152 GCA_026544285.1 Pachyrhizus erosus
ATTTTTAATATTATTAATTTTTATGTAAATAAAATAACCATCAGATCAATATTTATTATTTAATTTTAGATGAAAAATTAATGTTAAATTAAAATTGTTTAAATTTAAAAATATTAAAGACTAAATATATAATTAAGTTTTTATGGAAATGAAAATTACATATTCAATTTATGAAATGAATGCATGTAATATTGACATCTTGATATATGAATGTCCTAAGTTGTAACATAAAAAACAATGAGCGACAATGGAGGCAAAATTGATAATCTCTTTATGGGTGTGCTTTATAGGTGTAACTTGCAAGGAAAGATGTGATCCATACAAATGAATATTTGGGACGTGTAAGTTCTATGATTTTTAGTTTTTCAAAATCACATTCAGAATGTTAGAAAGAAAAGTGCCAATCTCATCGAATGAAATAAAAATCATATAGAATTTTTGTAAATCATACCTTTTTCTCGTTCAGTTAGAAATCAAAGAGAGAAAAAAATTTGGATGAATCTACATATTTTGGACCCAAAGTCATTAATTAATCTCTCCACTCTTTATTATACGAATCTTTATTTAAGATTATATCAATCATGTCGTCTTGTTATCCATTTGAGTGAAAACATAAAAAGATGATAAATTTTTTATAGATCATAAAAAAAAAATCCCTTTATAGATGGGAAAAGGAGATGAAAGTTATTTTTTTAGTTTTTTAAAAATAAATATTGTTTATAACATACAAATGAGTAATAAATAGTTATATGTCAATAAAATAATATTTTTTTTAATTTTTATCAATGTTTTAAAAATTAAATTGGTTGTTGACTTAGTTGAAATATCCATAAATCACTTAGTCAAAATAATTGAATTGTATGAATCAATGTAAATAACATAAAATATAAATATATATATTAATTGTATCATAATTTTAATAAATAATAATAATTTTATAATAAGTTAATTGTTTAAACAATTTTTAATTTTTTAGTTCAATTATTAAGTGTGTCATTTTTTTATATTTTTATTAAATTTTATATTTTTTAAAAATATTCAGTATTAATTTAACCAAATTAATTTATTGATTTAATCAAATTAAGTTATTAGTTCAAACCATGTCTTATATGGTCTAACAAAAGATTTAAATTGATCAAATCACTATTGACCAATCAAATCAGCCAATTCGATTCAATTTTTAAAATTATTTTTATGTAAAGTTTACTTTTATGAATTAATATAAAAATTATATTATTTATTTATTTTCTTTTATTTTTATACTCATACAAACCATCACTACTTCAATTACCGTGTTTTAAAAAAATAAACTAATGTTATAATTTGTATCATGCACTGATATTAAATTTATAATTTTTATATTTTTATGTATATACTAATTATTTTTAATCTTAAAAACTATATGTTATTAGGTATCTAGATAGTCATTTACAATATATATATATATAAAATTTGATATTACCCTATGTTTTATATATTTTAATATATATAAATATGTGTTTTAAATAATGTTATCCTTATAAATATATTTTCATTCATTTATAACTTTGATATATACATAATTTTAATAAGATATATTAATAATAAAGAATTAAATTTCATTTTGTGATTATTTTCTTTAAAAACATGTTTCCATCTATAGGAAAGAATCTCTGGGGATTGGGTCCTCCATGTAACAAAGAAAAATCATAAAGAAAATAAATAATTAATATAATTTTAAAATACATTGGTAGAGATATTTTTTTATTTTTTATTTCAAGTACGGTGAAAGCCCGAAAATAAAAGCAAAAATTAGCTTAGTATGTTACAAGACATTCCAAGCTCATCATATAGAGAAATTTGAAGTTATACATTATACTGAAAAAAAATTAGGATTAATTATACTTTTTTTCATCTATTATCTTTGTTGAGTAAATTAAGTCTCTCTATTTTTAATTTGTTTCACTTGAATCTCTCAAATTCACAATTAAGTTTATTTATCATCAATTTACTAACTATTTTACTTACATAATTCATTACAATTGACACAACTAGTACATGTGAAATTAATTAACATATTCTTATAGTTTAAACATGTTGATAAAAATATTAACTTAAAAATTTATAAAGTCTAAAATATCAAAATTAGTGTATGTTTTGAACAAGTATGAGAGTCACTATATCATTTATTTAAAATACACATATAAAAGTATATAATATTATATAATGTTAATATGAGGAATCAAAAAATGCAATTAAGTTAACATTTGTTTGCACAATATATCAATACCATATATATGCTAGTATTAAATAAAAGATATAATATCATAAATCAGACAAAAATAACTTATACTTGTAATATTATATATCTTAATCATAACTTAATATTAAATTTGTATTTTTTATAAAATTGTGTTTTTTTATTTTTTATTTCTTCTATGTGGATACTTCAGTGACGCAAGCTATGTTGTTATATGATAAGAAATAACATATTGTCCAACAAAATGAACAAATGAAGTTCAATTTATAAAACGTAAAATGTTTTAACGCAATGTGCATTTTTCTTAATTAGTGTATAAACTAAATGAGTTAATGGAGGAAAACCAAAAACACAAAGTTGTCATCTTGGCTTGTCTCACGGTATGACATTGAGTCAGTTTGCATAAATTATTTTTAAAAAATATTAATGATAAAAGTGCTGTTTTAAAAAAATTAAGAAACAAATAAGATTTTTTAAGAAATTAAAAGAATGATTAAAAATAATTTAGACAAATACATAAAAAAAATAGAAAAATATTTAATTTATTAAAAAACACTTTTTTAATAAGTTTTTTTAAAAAATAAACACAAACAAACAACCTACTATATACAGTCCTTAACCATAATTAAGGTTTTACTAAAAAAGACACACAATTTTACATGAATTACATTTCAAATTGTACACAAGCATTGGCGGATGTATAAGCCTGTGGTGGCAATTGTTCCATAAGATTTCTTTTTACATAAATATATTTAATGTTTTGTACGTTTCCATTAAAAATGATGCTGCCCTCATAATACATTTTTTTTAAAATGAATTAATGTAAAAAGTTATATAAAATAAAAGAGAAAATAAATTGATACTAATTTTATCAATTTTATTTTTATAATTTCTTATATTATTGCTAATAAAAAATATACAACATTTTTAAAATACAAAATACATAAAAAAAAGCAATAATATTATGTATTTTATAAAAATCTATGATATTTTTTTTCTATAAAAATATTATAAATTATTTATTTACTTCCATTAAACAAATTTTCTAAATCCCTCACCTCACACAAAAATGTCTTTCTCACTTATCCCTTTAAACAATATATTAAAGTATTCATCCATTTGTCTTTCCAAGCACAGATTCGAATATTCTTTTATCAAACTTCTTTAGACTCATACTAACTCAAACAAAGGTTTCGAGAAAAAGTACTAAAACCTTAACGTATCGTTGGTGAGGACGTCTACAAGAAGATAGTCTCACGTTTAGAGTATTTAACATAGTTACAACGAAATGTAACTCCAAAGAGATACGTACCAAACATTTTCCCAATGTGCATTGAGATGATCCTGCTTGTAGTTTTTTGCTGACGTGACCATGGTTGGAAATTAACAAATTTGGTTTCTACAGAACTTTAAATTCAGCCAAAGCTTTTGAGAGTAGGACAAAAAACCGAAACCGAAATGGGTCCAAATATATAATATTAAAATAAGTATAAGAAAGATTGCATGTGTTAAAATCAAAGTAGTAAAAGTAGAATTGCGCATACTTCAAATATGCATGAAATTGAATTAGTTACAATTCAACTTCACAAACACACACGCACCCCAAATTTAAAATGATATGGTCACGTGTTTGAAAGAGTGAATTATTAAAAAAAAACTCATAATTTTAGTTATGTTATAGTAAAGTTAGGACAAAGGGATGAATGGGTGAAAATATTTTGATTAAATTGCATTTTGTTAGAGTTTTATGATCACGAGACAAAATTTGTATAGTATTACGGTTTGTGGGCTGACCTTTATTTCAAAATGAGGAAGAGTTGTGTTGTAAAAAAATGGCTTAATACAATTATTTCTAACTCAGTATTGTTAACAGAGATTCCTTCTTATGAAATAATGTAGTATATTTTTATTTAATAGAGGAGGGAAATGTATATGAGTATATCTATTTTTATCCTATAAATTAGAATATATACTTGGGAGAGTAAATTTATTATCTCTTCACTTTTTCGATCAATTAAATATTTTCAATAGTTTCTCTATTTTATCTTTTTAAGATGTATTTTATACACTACTTCTACAATTAGTTAATAAAACTCTCTTTTAACTATTTCAAACTATTCTTCTTTTATTTTTAACTATATGTTTAATTTTCTTAATCTTTCATCTGTTTCAATTTATTAATATCTTTTTATTTTATTTCTAAATTAAATTCAATAACTTTTTTAATTTTTTAATAATTAAAAATAACTTTATATTACAATTTAAATTATTTATTAATTATAAATATAAATTATTATAAATAATTTATTGTACATTTTAATTATAATATAATTTATATATTTAAAAACTTATTTGTTATAGATATTAATTATTTATAAAAAATAAAAATTTATTGATTAAAATAGTAGTTTAAATGTGAAATAGGAAAATAATGTAATACTTGAATAATAATGGAGGTTTTTTATTATGGGCATCACTATTTAACTATTTATTAATTTCTGTCTAGATGATCAGTTAATGATTTTCAAACACTCAAATAAATTAATAGATTATAAATATTATTTTTTTTAACTAAAAGTGATAGAACAGAATAGCACATCTAATGCTATTGAAGCATCCACCAACTTAACTTTGCATCTTTTACCATATAAGCATTAGGTTAAATAGTAATTTTAATTTTTTAATTTTTAATTTATGATTTTCATTCCTTTATTTTTTAATTTTAGTCTTCACATTTTTAAAAATTCATAATTTTGTTACAATTTTTCAACTTTGTATATGCTTTATTTATTTTATTATAATCTAATTAAACTTAGACTTAATATATTCATTAAAAATATTATCAAGAAGTAATTAATTAATTAAAGTATAAAAATAAAGGAAAATACATATATAAAGACTAAAATTGCAATAAAATAAAATAAAAATCAAAGTTGTGATTTAAGAATTAAAAAGAGAATAAAATTATAATTTAGTTAAAATTTAAATTAATAATATATTAAGTATCATGGCAACTGTCATGAATTTATTTTAACAAAACAAGGTCTATAATAAGTATTTAAAATAGTTTTCAGTATATGTGATTTAGGAAGAATATTAATAATTTTTTGTTGGCGAAATCCAAATTAAACTTTACTTTGGAAGACTAAAGCATTTTGTTAATTGAAGCATGATCAGTTAATGATTTTCAATTTTCAATTTTCAATTTTCAATTTTCAATTCTCAATTTAATTTCCACCCACGAATAAGACATGACCTCAATATGTATGAAATCAGAATTGAGGTGGGTGGGTCCCGTTTATTGTTTTTGCTTACATTGGCTTGGTTACAAGTATAACATTCTGTTACTTTCACAATTCTGAATGCAGCAAAAGCTTTCCAGCCACGTTCGTCATAGTATGATCGATATCAATACTTAAAAGTTTTCAGAAGGCACGATGAGATAAGTGTAACGATGATTAGTTTCATAATTCATACAAAAAACTCAACTTTGTGACAATACTTTAGACTTTCATCTAAAAACTAAAGATTACCATGGTTTTCTTTCAAGACAGACATTACGATGGTTAAAAAAAAAAAAACTGTAAATATGCAGAAGAGTTTATTCAATATTCATAATTGAATTTATCAATGATAGAAAAGAGTCGTGCTATTACGGACTATATTATAAATAATCATAAGATTTATTCAATAATCGAATACGCATTTTTTAAGACATAACTAACTTTTATTGCGTCACTCCATGCAAGTGTATAGTTATAAACTCGTGGTAAAGTATCAGAAAGAATTGAACCTTCCCAATTAAAAAATGACTTATATTTTTATATAATATTTGTATAAAATCAACTGCAATGCAGGTTCTTATGGGATATTTGTTATAATAAGAATTGGTTCTTATTTTATGATTGCATTGAAGAGAAGTGACATGACTCCACCTATAGATTAATTTGTACAAGTACTTACTCAGATTTGCATAAAAAAATTAACAGCAAAATTGGAGGGAAAGAATGGAGAAGGCACACAAAAAGTAAGATAGTAACCACTTTGAGTTTTATATCAGAGTAAGAATTAATTAATGTTCTTAAATTTTACTTAATAATTAAGGGCCCACATAATGAAATAAGAATAAAAGATGGATTCTGGTACCGAAGATGTTCTAAATATAATGAAAAGAAAATTGTAAGAAAACATGATTAATTCAACATATATCTAAATATATTTACACTATGTAAAACTTATTAAGTATCTTCAATATTCAAATATATGTCATGAATTACTTATTTCATAATTTAAATGTATAATAATCTACCTTTTTTATGATTTCACTTTTATACTTAACACATTCGTGCACTCAATTGATTATATATACATACCACAACTGAAGCTTGATTAAATCTTAAAACCTTCCGCTGACGTATATATTCAATCGTGAAAACATTGGTTGGAAAATAAAATTTTCAGACATTATTTTATAGACATTCAAAACAGCATTTGACACAATAAAAAACATTTTTGAGAATGTGTTAGTGATTGCCATAAGTTATTACCTAAATTTGTTTTTTTTTTCTCAAAAATCGATCATATATTTATATTCACTTTCTGTTTACACATCTTTTTCTTGTTTTACTTTTCATATCAGGAACACTTGCCACCCTTTTCTTGTACTCATCATTCACGGTTTCCCATACTTGTTGTTGCTGTTTCTTATATATATATATATATAGAGAGAGAGAGAGAGACACACACACACACACTTATCTCTCCCTCATTTCATTTCTCATCCATTATCCAGATACATTGTCAAGTCCCATTCTATAAAACAGTGTCTCTGGAAAGCTCTCATCAAAGTCCGAAGACAGAGCAGTTAAGAAGAACCTTTTAAAGAGAGAATGGGGGGCAGTGTTATTCCACCATTGGCTATGATTATTGTACAATTGGGCTATGTAGGGATGAATATTACCTCAAAGCTTGCAATACAATCTGGCATGCACCCTCTTGTACTTGTTGCTTATAGGCAAATTTTTGCAACTCTGTCCCTTGCTCCCTTCGCTTATTGGCTCGAACGGTAATACATATATATCATATATCTCGTTCACATCTTATAAATAGATTGCTTATGTTATTTTAGTCGGGTTTTCTTTCATATGTAACCATATACGTGCATCAATAATAATCATCACGTTCAAAATCGACTAATAGGGTGACGTTAATTACACTCTCCTCCCTTATTCGTAATATTAATTACACTTGCATTTTTTTTTATTGAATTTTTTTTTACTCGTCTTACCTCCCTTACTTTATACATTTTCACAAATTAATTAACACCTATTGTTTCTAAAAAAAACACTACACATACCTCTCCTATTTTTATGTACAGACTATACATATAATATTCTTAAAATTAATAAAGCAAGAATTGTGTAAGAGAAGTTAATTTAATTTATTCTCATAATTTAAATAATAATTTATTTTCGTATGATTTTTTTAATCCGTGTGCTATAAATATTTATCCTTATAGGTTAAATATTAATACATCGTGTAAGGTTTTCTATCTCTAAGCGACATAAAAATTACCAAAAACCGGAGAAAAAAAACCTTATTTGAAGATAATGCAATCCTTAAAAACTCTAAATTAAGTGATAGGTTATACAAAGGAAATTATTTTTTATACAGCCAAGCCTCTTTATTGATTCACACTTCTCTCACAGTAACAGAAACACATGCTAAAAAAATAACTAAAAAATGCAACCACGTCATAACAAAATAACAACTTCCCCTACTTTGCGTCACTCTACAGCTCACACACCCATTGCTCAAGGAACCTCATAGTTCCTAAACCATTTGGGTCACTCTTGGGCCCTTATTCTTCTTGAGCCTGGTCTGAGATATATGACCCATCTCACGTTCTTCATCCAATTTCACATCTTCCATCATTCTATCAACACAACATCCTTCCGAGTTCTATTTCCGGGATAATTATGTCAATGTCAATTTTTAAAATAGTTAGTTACAAAAATAAATCATTATAGATGTCAATATATAAGTAAATAAAATTATAATAAATTCTAAATTTTATCATGGACTTAATCATTATTTTAACTCGTATTGAACTTTTGATTAATTATTTAAGTATAGTTACAGTGTTCGCACATGATTTACTCGTGATAAAGACTCTGCTCAGTGCATATAGTTGTAGCTATTTGTCTAGCTTCTACGTAGACGAGTATATGTGGCGTTGTTGCATCATGATTTACAGTTTATTTATTAAAAATCTTTTTTAATTTTTTACTTCCAATAGGAATAAGGCTCCCCGAATGACAAAGCGCATTGCGTTCCAGATATTATTATCTTCCTTAACAGGGTAAGTTTGATCTGATTACTGCTACCCTTTTTAATTTATTCAAGTTGCATTTTCTTTTTAGGCTATATATATATATATTTATTGTAAGCTGAGAACTCATTTTGGTGAAAATACCAGTGGAAAAAAAAGAGGATAAACTTATAATTTTGAATTTTATTTTTTATTTTGAAACCTAGATTTATGTTATATGACCCTTGTGAATCAAAATCAAAACGATATACACACCATATTTGTATGGAAATATTTTTATATGAATAGTATCTCTTATTTTCTTTATTGATATTTTGTTTCCACTAAATATAATACCATACTATACTTGAATGCAGAGTATCAGGAAATCAGATACTATACTTCGTGGGGCTTAAATATTCAACCGCTACAATTGCATGCGCACTAAACAACTTGCTTCCAGCATTCACTTTTGTTCTTGCAGTTCTCTTCAGGTAAGAAGCAAATAGTTTTGTTATTCATACCCACTAATGACATCACTTTGCAGATATAGGCTTTAAGAATTAAAATAGAAATAGATAATAGTAATTGATATAATTATGTTTTATTTATGTGTAGACAAGAGTTTTTGAGAATCAAGACGAAGGCCGGGGTAGCGAAGGCGTTAGGGACAGTCCTTAGTGTGGGTGGAGCGGTGCTTTTATCATTTTACCATGGAAAAGTCCTTGGTCTGGGTCATTCAAGGATTCACTGGAGATATGAAGAAAAAATGGAAAGAGAAGCCTCTTCTTCTGCTACTGGAACAAACTTGCTTCTAGGTCCTGTTGCTGTAATTGGTAGTGCTCTTGTTTGGGCAGTATGGTTCATAGTTCAAGTAAGTATCCTGCCAATTCATATTATTAATTACTATACTTAAAAATATGGTTCCTTAAATATATATTTGTTTTGGTTGTTCAGGCAAACATGAGCAAGAGCTATCCAGCTCCTTACACTAGCACTTTCTACATGTGTTCCATGGCAAGCATTCAGTGTGTGGCCATTGCCTTGTCTGTTGAACACAATGCCTCAGCTTGGTCACTCCACAGTACTATAAGACTCACCTCTGCTCTTTATGCTGTATATATACTCGCCATTTTCTATGATTCATTCCTTTATGCGGAACTAATCACGATACAATGATGAATTAGTTCATTTATTTAATTATGGTAGTCATGAATCATAATTGGATTTTATAATATTGTTGGTTTCAGGGAACTATTTCTACTGGGCTAGCGTATGTTCTCCTTTCATGGACCATTGAGAGGAAAGGTCCTCTCTATGTGTCTGTGTTCTCCCCTTTGCTGCTTGTCCTCATTGCTGTTGCTAGCTGGGCTCTTCTTCACGAGGAATTATACGTTGGAACGTAAGAAATTATATTGACTTTACTCAATAATCAATACTCATCCATCTATGACTTAATACTTTTTTATCCGTTGATTTTATGTGCCTGATAAATAAAAATTGTACATTATGGTTTTTTCAATTTGGTTTGTTCTTAATCCAAGATTTTGGTTTGGTGCAGTGCCTTAGGGTCTCTGCTGATAGTGTTGGGGCTCTATTTTGTTTTGTGGGGAAAGAACAAAGAGATGAATAAGATAGAGGCTGTTCAAGTGACAGTCAAGGATAGCGAGAAGGATGAGGTGAAAGACCTGGAATTACAACTCTATATTCCTTCCAACGGTAATGGGAACCATCATGATGCTAATTGAAGGGAAGAGGAGGTGAGAGGCAGAGGATTCCATGCAGAAGAACTGCATCAAGACAAGACGTTTCTATTGTCTAGTGTTACATTTCAAAGTCTAAATTGAAAATTGTTTCTACACATTTCTATTTATTTTTATTAGCCCTGTCTAACAACAAGGTCATTTTCATGTAGAGAAAACATTGTTAGTACCATGTTATTAAACTATATGAATTTTAATGAAGAGAAATTTTAGTTTTAATTCAATCATTCCACTATAATTTAATTTTTTATATTAATTTATAATTTTATTTATGTCAAATAATATTACGTGGTTTATGTAATTCACTCTACTTAATATCATCAAATTTTGTTGTTGTTGTTGTATTAAATAGTTTTTCATGTCAATTTTATTTTCACAGATAAATAGTTTTTTATTTTAAATTTTTCTTTATTTAATTCTAGTGTTTGATAAAAAAAATCAAGAATTATAAATTATAAACATAACTCTAAAATTAAAATCAAAATTAATATTATACAATATATATATATATATATATAATTTAACTTTTATGCATTTTTACGACATTATATGCACATTTTAATCCCCCTTTTTTATGGAGATTTCTCTATTATATATTTGTATGAGATCTATTTATTTATTTATTGACTTGTTTGCAAAAGCAACCTCACAGTTTTTTTTTTTTTTTCAATGACCTTTCTTTTCAATTTTACGTTGCCTTTCACTATGCGTTATTTAATGTTAGATATCAGTGTTCTACAATTTACATTGATTCAGGAAAGTTAAATTTTATTTTAACATTGTTAACATTACATACGGTGCAGAAACAGTTAAAATTTTAGTACTAAATAATGCATTTTGATAATAACTTTTTTACACTACAATCTTTTCAATTTTTCTTATCTTATTTTATTTGCTCCTTTTTTTAAATTTTGTTCTTTGCATTTTTTTTTTTTCATACAAATAGATCCCAATCAATATAATTCTATTTTTTTTTCTTAAATTAGATAAAAAAAAATTAACATTCACATTATCAAAATATTGAAAAAAAAAAATCAATTTTTCAATTTTTATTTTATATTCTCTTTCCACTAAATATATCATATATGAATAATCCAACTGTAATATCAAAGCAAAATGATTAATAATATATAAATATAAAAATATAAAAATCCTTTTTTGTTTTAAAAGACACAAAATTCTTCCTTCTTTGTTTTAAGAAGTCTCGAAACTCCTTCTGCATCCTTTATATTGTTTTTAAACAAACTCCTTTATTTTTCATGTATATCTCTTCTTTCCATTCTATCTTCATCTTTTTCTTCCTCTCACTCTCCTCACTATTTTTCTTCTGTTGTTTTAAAACTCATAAATTCCTTACACACATAATTTACACGTGCATAGAGAAGGTATTATGAGTTAAGAGGAACAATACTCATCCCTTAAAAAATCCTTATTTAAAGCTCTTTGAGATAAATTCATTACCTATAAATCTAGATTACTATTTTTATGAGATAGATTAGTAATGTTTTCTGTGTGATGTGTTGAAAATGACTATATTAGGATTCTTATGGTTTCTTCAAAATTCTAGACATTATAAATTTGAGGATTTGATCATTTTTTTTTATTTTTTTATTTTTGATGTTTATATTCATCGAAAAATATTTTAGTTACATCACCCAACAACATTGAAATAAATTATTTAATTTCTTGTAGTTATGAGTAATTAATCTACATAGTGACACCTTCATTTGTTTTTTAGAAAAGTAATTAAATTTCAAAATAAATTATTTTTATGATTGATTTTTTTTAACACTTGAAATAAAGATAAGTATAAAACTTATTTATAGATCGGAAGAGCGTC
>JAMLFT010010084.1:0-12151 GCA_026544285.1 Pachyrhizus erosus
AAATATATATATATAAATTATTATGATATTTATATATTTCTTATTTATTCATATTTTTAATATTTAAATTTATATTATAGATATAATATATTTTTATTAAATAATTTTTAATTCATTCAAAAATTATTATAAACACTTTTTAAAATTTACCTGTATGTTATATTAGTATACGTTTTAATTCATTACAATTAAAAAAATATTAATATTTAATTTTTATATTTAAAAAAGAAAGTAATAACTTTTATTGAATCTGAACAATTATTTTGAAAAACAAGCTCCTTACATCCCGCAAAATTAGATTACCATGCTTGTCATGACATCCTTTTCAGACAAAATCACAGACTATTAAATTACCCAACATTTTAAAATTAAATTCTCAGGACAAAAACAACCAAAAGTTTCAAATCTCAATAAAAACTCGTCCGTTTAAGTTTTGACTGCCACCCCATCCCAGAGAGAGAGAAACACACTCTCCCATTTTCCCCCACAGAGGGCCCACAAATACATTACCCTCCAGCTGTACATTCAAAATTTCAAATTTCAAAATCCTCTCTCAAAAAATTAAAAAAATAAAATTTCACAGCTCACCCATTCAAAATCCAACCGTTGCCACAAAAAGCCACCAACTTTTCTATAAAAAGGAATCCTCTCACCCCATCGTCCCCACTCAAACCCAAAACCCTCTCTCTTTCTCTCTCTTTCAAACCCCAATTTTACTCTTTATCCCTGTTTTGCTTCGAACATTCAAAATGCGTGAGATTCTTCACATCCAAGGTGGCCAATGCGGCAACCAGATCGGTGCCAAGTTCTGGGAAGTCGTGTGCGCGGAGCATGGGATCGACCCCACCGGAAGGTACGGTGGGGACTCGGAGCTTCAGCTCGAGAGGATCAATGTTTACTACAACGAAGCCAGTTGTGGCCGGTTCGTGCCGCGCGCGGTTCTCATGGACCTTGAACCGGGTACCATGGACAGCGTCCGGTCTGGACCGTACGGTCAAATTTTCAGACCGGACAACTTTGTTTTCGGGCAGTCTGGTGCCGGGAACAACTGGGCCAAGGGGCATTACACTGAGGGTGCTGAACTGATTGATTCTGTGCTCGATGTTGTGCGCAAGGAGGCCGAGAACTGCGATTGCTTGCAAGGTATTGGGTTTTTTTGGATAAAGGTTTTAGCTTTTTGTGTTTTTGTGGGTGGGTTTGAATTGGGTGTGTGGCTTTGACAAAAATTTGAAGGTTGGAGGGTTTTAGTGTGTTTTAGGGTTTTGATTTTTGAAATGAAGGTGTGGGAGTGATGGATTTGAATTTAGTCTGAATGGATTTGTTTAAAAGAATGAAAGATGGAGGGTTAGTGGGTGGTTTTGGAAATGAGGGTTTGTGCTTGGTTGCTTTTGTTTTACCAAAGGTGGAAGCTTTTTAGGGTTTTGTGGTTGTTTTTGAATTGGGTGTGTCAGGAAGTGTGTTTTTGAGGGGCTTTGTGGATGGTTTTGGTTTTGCATGAGTTTTCTTTAAGATGATAGCTTTTGATGTGTTCTTTGACTGATTCTAAAACATGTCATGAAAGGTAAAGCTCGATTTGTGGGTGATTTTGAATTATATATTATGAAATATGAAATGAGCTGCTTGTTCTGTTGTTGGTTTTTAATAAATGGTGTTTATTTTTGTTGTTGATTTTGTGAAATGGAGATGTTAGTGTGGAGGGTTTTGAGGTTGATTTTTGAGTTTGAGGTGTTTATTATTTGTGTGGTTATTTAGAAATGAGAAATTTACTTTGTTGTTGCAGGTTTTCAAGTGTGCCATTCTCTAGGTGGAGGAACTGGGTCAGGCATGGGTACCCTTTTGATTTCTAAGATCAGGGAAGAGTACCCAGATAGGATGATGCTTACTTTCTCAGTTTTCCCGTCTCCTAAGGTTTCAGACACTGTTGTGGAACCTTACAATGCCACTCTCTCTGTTCACCAGCTTGTTGAAAACGCAGATGAGTGTATGGTGCTTGACAATGAAGCCTTGTATGACATTTGCTTCCGTACCCTCAAGCTAACCACCCCAAGCTGTAAGCTTTATGAAATTCCATATTGACCGTTTTCATTTTTCAAGTGTGTGGTTCAATTGTTCAATGAGGAAACTGACTGTGTTGATTCTTGTGCAGTTGGTGACTTGAACCATTTGATCTCAGCAACAATGTCTGGTGTCACTTGTTGTTTGAGGTTCCCTGGTCAGCTTAACTCCGATCTGCGAAAGCTTGCAGTGAACCTCATTCCCTTCCCTCGCCTCCACTTTTTCATGGTGGGATTTGCACCATTAACATCTCGTGGCTCTCAGCAGTACAGGGCCCTGAGTGTTCCAGAACTCACACAGCAAATGTGGGATGCCAAGAACATGATGTGTGCTGCTGATCCTCGACACGGCCGCTACCTCACTGCCTCAGCCATGTTTAGAGGCAAGATGAGCACCAAAGAGGTCGATGAACAAATGATCAACGTGCAGAACAAGAACTCCTCGTACTTTGTTGAATGGATTCCCAACAATGTGAAATCCACAGTTTGTGACATTCCCCCCACAGGCTTGAAGATGGCCTCAACATTCATTGGAAACTCTACATCAATTCAGGAAATGTTCCGTAGAGTTAGTGAGCAATTCACTGCTATGTTCAGGAGAAAAGCTTTCTTGCATTGGTACACTGGTGAAGGCATGGATGAGATGGAGTTCACTGAGGCCGAAAGCAACATGAACGATCTTGTTTCTGAGTATCAGCAGTACCAGGATGCCACTGCTGATGAAGATGAGTATGAGGAGGAAGAGGAGGAGGAGTATCCCCAACATGATATGTAATTTTGAACTTGGTGTATTGCGGTGGCTTTAGATGAAGAAGATGCATAATATGCCGCAACTTCCTGTTGCCGGTTTTGATTGTCTCTTTTTGAGGGGATGGTTCTGTTCCGGCTAGGATTAGTTTTTATTAATTACTGTTCTATAAAACTGGCTCTGGTGTTTGTTTCCGTTTTATGTAACTTGATGGTAGGGAAGACAATATAAAACTGCTATTATTTTAAAGCTCTGGTGTTTGATCTATGATTAGTCTGCTTTTTTAGTCTTGCAATCTTTTATACTGCATATAAATGAATATATTCAGCCACTATTGCAGCTACTTTAAAAGAATATATTCAGCCTTATTTCACGTTGCTGTTCAATGACTTTTAGTGAAGAATTTATTCAACCAACTCGCAAGACAAATCCACAGTGGTAACATTAATCGAAGTTGTTGTCGAGTCAATTTTGAGATAACTTAATAACTAAAAATTAAGATTGCTTGCCTTCAAAATTTGTCTGAGAGTCAAATTTAAATTTTATGGGAGAAAAAGCATGCTTGTGTTCGATTCCTAACAACTCTGAAATGACTTTTCAACTCAGCACAATACTTTGGTGCACAAAATGGTGCAATTTCTTTTTTTTGTCAAATAACAAGGAATTCTCCATTTCAAATTCTAATATTTTTTTGTCAAATATGATCAAGGCTTTATTTCTTTTAATAAAAAATGCGGTCCACAAGGCATTTTGTAGTTTGTAGCATTTTATATTCGAGATTGAATGCATCTTTAAATTAAAAGTTGATAAAATTAAGTTTTGGTAAAATTTTGAAGTTTGCAAACAAAACTTTTATTTATAAACATACTTTTTAAAACTTATCAAAATAAATTTACTCTCTAAAAATATAAATATATTCAACACCTGAAAATATTTTTTCAATTGAAATTCCAACGTAACTTAGACGGTCATGGCATAGAAGAGGAAATATTAAGAGTGGGTCACATTTCCAGAGTTTACAATTTTCTCTTGAATAGTAGACAACGTCAGAAAAACCACCAGATACATAGAAGGGGTAATATTTAGGAGTTATATTTTGAGGGACCATATACATAAGGGTTTACAATTTTCTCTTGAATGGTAAGGAACCGAAAGTCCTTAAGAGAAGTTAAATTTGTAGTTACATGACCAAAGGCCAAGTGACCATTTCATTAATATAGGTTGATAGTGGTTATATTCATACAATAAAATCTATGTCAACAACATTATAGTTCATTAATAACCTCAATTTGGGCATGTTTCAAAAAAAGTAAGCAATCTTTAACACAGTTGGATCTCAATCTCAATTTGATAAACAATAGACAACGTCAGGAAAACCAAGTACATAGCCCTTTGCCAAGACTACTACAATAGAGCAAAACCTAAATACAGGACAAACTAAATTTACAAACACAAAAGCTTCCAACCTTTTCCCTCATGAGGTTCTACTTCTTACCATCTTCGATGGTTTTATCTAGAACAATTTTGACTTTCCTATATTCAACATCTACAGGTTGCACAACAGACTCCTCTGGCACCACTGCACGTTTATGGCCAAAGATGGTCCACAAGTAAAGCACAATGAATGCTGTCAAAGCTCCACATCCAGTACCAAATATCATTGCAGCAGTAACTCTTAAAAAACAATTACTCCTGTGTTTAACGACTGAACTTTCAGTGTTTTTAACAAAGACCTTTGGATCCAGAGGCTCTGAATGCATTGAATGTGGAAAATTCCTCAGAACAAAGCTCCATGAATAGAGAAAGCATGCTTGAGAATCATTCCCCTCTGTAGAACTAAAGCCCACAAACATTTCATTCTCCTTCAACACATTTGACAAGTCAATTGAGTGCCATAGCAATGGATAAGATGGCCTTGATTTACTATACGGACTCAATCTCACTTCTAAGCGCCTTGAACTAGCTTCATAGTCAATCCAAACATGCAACTTTTCTCCAATAGAGGTGTTACTTATTTTAGCAACAACTGAACTACCCATTTTCATGGTCACATTACAACTAGAAGAAACCCCATTTCTACCACCCTTTGAAGCACTAAACTCAACACCAATAGCTTCAAACTTTCTATCATTCAACACAGAAGAACTTTGGTAAAACACATCACCTTCAGAACCCTTTGCAGCCATAACAAAAGCCAAACCACCCCCATTTTCCGATGAGATTGAAAATGCAAAGTAAGTGGAAAAGGACACTAATTGCTTTGGTTTACCTTGAAAAAGCTTGATTGGTTTCTTGTACATGACTTTCCCAGTGCCTGAACTCCCAAAACCAGAGAAATGAATCCCAGATCCTTCATTGAGAACCTTTACATTACCAAAAAGGGCCACGTTGGGCTTAAATTTCAGATCTTTTCCAAAACCAGCATAAGAAAACAAAGGAATTGGGTCAAAAGCTAGGGTTTTGAGGAATAAAATGGAGAAAGTGAAGGCCCTGAAGTAATGGAAAGTAGGAAATGCTGCCATAATTGAAGTGGGGTGGTTTGGTTTGAGATGAATGAATCTTGCTGTTATGTGACCCTAGGGTTGGTGAGTTGATCCCATTTACATCAAAAGGCGGAATCTGTGATTTTTAGAGGGTTAGGGAAGAAAGCAGAAGAAGAAAGAAAGTAAAGAATATTGGGGAAGTTGGGTTGGAGGTTGTGAAAATTTAATACATTTTACTGGATTCTGCAACTTGGTGGTTCACTTTTTCTGAGTGGCAGATGACCAAGGGAATATAATAAAAGCAATTTTTGTAACAAAAAAATAAAAGCAATTCCTTTTATTTTTTTCTTTTGCAGTTTGAGGCTTTCCTTTTGCAATATTCTTCATGTGAACTCACCTCATTAGATAAATTCATAAATCACTGGTTTAATTTAATTTTAGTTTTTTAAATTTTGGGTTCATTATGGACCACTCCATTAATTGTGAATGTGCTTTTAATTTTTGGTCTTGTGGTAGGTCGTAGAAGTAGATTCCTCGTTCTATCTGGCTAATATTAGCCGTATATCTCCGTTAAGTTGCTTAAATTTGCTGTTTTATGGCTCTTATTATAACATATTATTTCTTATTTTATATGACTTCAATATTTTTAATTTTTTGTAGTGTAATTATAAAAGATTCACTAACCAAAAATCAGTCTTTCAATAGTAGAAAATTTAATAATTTTAATTTTACAATTAGTTTGTATAATTTTGAATACAACATGGACAAATAAGAAAAAGTTAAGATAAGATAATTGATGTGATGGAGAGTAATAGAAAGAAAATGATTTATCACCGATAACTTAGTTCAATGATACAGGTATAGTTATGATTGTTTACAGATTAGTGCTTTCACAAAAGTAGACATTTGTTGAATGTTTTGTGGAGAAATTTGTGAGAGAGAAAGTGGTGGTAAAATAGAAAAGAAGTAGCACAGTCAGGGGTTTAAAAAAATTACAAAAGGAGTGAAAAGCAGAAAATTTGAAGCAAACACGGTATGTTATGTTATAATAAGAGCAAATCATTCTGTTGATCAAATTCCGTATTAAATATAGGTTCTGTATGATATTAACAAAATGTAGATGAGGCTTGCCTTAAAAGAAAAAATTATAGTAGTATAAGTTTAGATTGAAGTTAAAAATATTGTGTACGTGTTTTAATATAAATTTAATAAATAAAAATAAAAATAATAATATAAACTTTTAATAAATATGGAATGGAGTTCTTCTAGTATTTTTAGAAGGGAAAAATGGAAAACATGAGGATAATAATCAGTGAAAGAATGGAGATATTATTAGGTTTCGATATTGCCACTGTTCTCAAGCCTTCTCAAACACAAACGTCTTGTTCCTTGTTTCTTATTTACAAGTTAAAACTCAAGCACAACCCTACATGCTTTCTTTTCTTTTGTTTGGACATTTATGTTACTATCCAAAGTTTTACATATCAGTCACAATCATGGTTACAGTGACAGTTTGTTGATATTGTAAGAAATTATAGATAAATGCTGCCAAAATATAATCATAATTGTTGTTGCAAATACTTGAAAAACCTTAACCTTGCAATCAAAATCATAATTGCATATTATTTTTTAAAATCTTGGCCTTGTTCATTACAAGGTGCATGTGTTTTTTTTTTTTTTTTAAGGTTATATACTTGTTGGTTTAAATAAAGACTTAAGTTTGTTAACCTACACAAAAGTTTATATTCATTAGTCTGTTCAAAAGTAGTTTTGTAATATATTAGGATTAAGTTAGTGGTAAGACATTTGAGTATTTTATGTAAAATATTAATTTAAAAGTTCATTTGAAATTTTTTAAAAATATAATAAAATAGACTTTCAATTAAACTTTTAAATTACGTCAAACTTTAAAAACTAGCTTATATTCGGCAACTAAGATAGATATCATGTATTTAGAAGGTACGTTGGATTCAAGTCTTGTGAAATATATCCTTCACATATTTCTATTTCTAGTTACTTATTTTATTTCTTTTTAAGTAATGATTGTTATGACTAACATTGCATTTGGATGCAAGAATAAGTAGGAAGGAGAGACAAAAATTGAAAGAGTTATAAGAGAAGAAAAAATAAGAAAAAAATAGACAAAATTTAATTAAAATTGTTTGATTTTAGAGGGAAAAAGAAAAAGAAAAAAGTTGAATTATCATGTCTAACATTTTTTCCTATTCCATTACTCTTATTAACATTTTCTAAAATACTTAGATGCTCATATTCCACATTGCTTGCATTACGGTTAACTCAATACTGTTTTATGTAATATTAAATTAGTAAAACATGAGTAGTATATAGTCTCCTGTGGAGAATACACGTAATCAATAAAAAAAAGTATAATTCTAACATTAATGATGAAAAATCAATATAAAAATATTATCAAAAGCATACACATAACTTCATTGTCAATATATTTTTTTAGTATTTTTAGTCTTTTTAAATTTTTATTCATTTTTAGTCTTTGATTTATTTTATATTTAAGATTAATTTAAAATAATAAAATAAAATAGAAACTAAAAACAGATAAAAATTTAGAAGAATTAAAAATACTAAAAAAAAAATAATAGATTAAAAATTATCAAAAAATTAAAAAATTAGAATTAAAAGACTAAAGTATATATCAGCACTTCTAGGAGTTTCATTTTAATATCTCACTTTTATATATTTTATGATTGTGTTATTATGAAAAGAAAAATATACTAAGGAATAAACTTATGTCCAACAATAGAGATTTGATTCTTGTTTATGTGAAAAACTTGTTATTAAATAATTCTGTAAGTGTTTAGCAAGTTCAAAACATCTCTTGTTCTTGATGAGTTTTCGAAATTCAACTTATTTAATTTTTTTGTTTATACAATTATTCAATCACAAAATTATTATTGATATAATTTTTAAGATAATTTTTATAAAAAATAATAAAATTATTATATATAATAAATTATAATTAGATGAGAGTGTAATATTATACATAATTCTTTTTTTTTCTCTAATAAAAAAAAAGAAAATGTAATACATTACATGTAATTATTTATTTGGAAATATTAAAAAGTTGCAAGAGGTTAAGAAATACCGAACTAAAGCAAAACATTTCCTAAATTGGTTCCATTTTGCTGAAAGGGGTTCCCATTCATATGAATTGATCTTGATTACACCCTTCACCTCCACGCCACATCACGAGACACTTTCTCGTTTTGCGTTAGAGAAGGAGAAAGTGGTTGTGCCTGGTGCCCATTTTGGCATGGGAGAACGAAGAAGCCTCACGCTTCAAACTAATCTTGCATGCTTTCTTAGTCTTCTTTTGTGACATTTTCTTTCACCTACGCCTTGTCCTGCTTCCAGTGTTTGGTCGATTTTATTTTTTAATTTCTCAAGAAAATGGCATCTAAAATTTTTATCTGTATACTTAAAAAAAAGATTACTCGTATGATTAATCATGCATTTTTTTTAAGTTATTTGGTTTAGAGGCTAGTTGGTGCGTGAACAATTAATTTGCAAATGCTCTTTAATTATAAGTAGGTTGTAACGTTTGAACTGCTGTGTTCACATGCACATAAACAAAATGTCTTCAACATGTGAAGGATTAAATAAACAATTCACTTCAATTGTTTTCATTGTATCAATTATGTGTTATTGTAATGTACATGTATTATTAAATTATTCTGTTTGCAACAAATTGACAATTGACAAAATAGCCTATACATTAATAATGTAAAGAGGTTGTATATTATTATTTAATAATAAATTAATAAATAATAAGTTGATTAACATTAATAATAATTGTTTTAAAAGTTTTATTATCTATTATAATTTTTAATTAATTGATCCTGTAAAATTTTTTTACACTAATAATCCTTAAAAATTAAGTCATTACTAAAGTGATAATAAATATAATGACACATAAATATATAATTATGCAAAAAATTATACATTAATAACAAATTTAAATTAAAATTTTAATTCATCAGAATTGGTCTAGTAGTGAGAAATTTGAGTAATACATACGCAAACATAGAGTCAGTATTTATTGTTATCACTGTAAAAAAAAAAATTAACTTTTAAAGGTATATGTAAGAATTTTTTTATCCTTAAAAATAAAATATATTTATTAAAAATTTACAACAATTCACTTACTTTGTTCAATTGAGCTAGAACTGTGGCACATGGAAGGCTTAATAATAAAAACATAAAACTTATGTCCCATGGTGATTTATTCAGAAAGAGTAAAGAGGTTATTGCTTGACTCTGTTTTCTCCCTGTCTTCAAGTGTTTCTGGTTTGGTCCCAACCGATCAGAGTGTTGCTCTTGACACATGTTTGCGTCAAATGTCAAATGAAAGCAATGTGAGCACATATGGTGTTTGACGTAAGGCCATGACTTTGTGTGTTGCAGCATTATTATCCATTATTATACTTAAATAATTACATTGTAGTATACCGAATAATTTGAATTTCAATTTAATTGGAATTGCTGAACTGGATGGAATCCTACCTAATCTTCTTATAACATTCAATGTTCCTTGACAGAGGAAAAAAATCTATTTATATTTAAGTTTTGGATATACAGTGATGTTAAATATCTTAAAAGATAATTTTATTGTTAATACAGTAACATTTTTTGAACAACAATCTCTTAATTATTTTGAGTCTAACTGATCTATTTTATTTATTTTAATTTTAAATTATTATTGGATAAAATTTATTATATTATTAGATATAATTCATTAGATTATTTAAATAAAAATTATTAAACTATTAGATATAATTTGTTAGACTTATTTAAATGTGTATTTATAATTACATTTCTTTTGTAGGTATATGCATTTTTTTATTAAAAGAAATGTGTGTAACATTTTTTTATTTACAAATAAATCATATTTTTCTTTTTCTGATATGGTATCAGAATAAGTTCTTTTTTGAATTTATTATCTTTAATCAATTGTGTCTTCTCAATAGTGATACAACATGAACGACAATTTTTGAAACCCGTGACAAATATTTATTTGCATTGATATTTATTTGTATCAAGTCATGACTTATTCGAATAACAATCGCTAAGACTAAGAACGTAGTGACGCTAGTCCAGGTGACAGTAGCAACCATGAAAACAACCACAATCTCATCATGATTTTATGAAAATCCTCCTTCTCCAACCTTTTTACTCACATGATTTTATTAAGATATTAGATAGAATTTGTTAATAAATATCTAATAATAATTTAAAATTAAAATAAATTTATTAGGATCGAGAGGATTAGGAGGTTGTTGTTGAAAGAATTATTGTTGTGTTAATTGTTTATAATAATTCAATCTAATTAGAGTAGGATTATCTTTGGTGAAAAATATAAAAAATACTATTTATTTATAGGAAAAATTTTATTATTATTTACTCTCTCCCTGTACAAGTATCTTTCCGATTTTTAATTAAGAAATGTTGTGTTTGTTACTTTTTTAAAGCAAGAATCTAAGAACACAAATACTTTGTTTAAACAAAGCAAAATATAAAACTGCTTGATTATGTTTCTTTCTGTCTGTTTAAAAGTCAATTTTAAATGTTATTTGTGCTCATAATGTTATCTAGGTGTTTTAGAAGTTAATGATATTGGTTCAATGTCATGTCATATTGGTTAGCGTGTTTATGCTAGTGATATTTATGGCCGACCTAAGTTAGTGACTTAGTGTGCACGTTGAACAGTTTTACATATTTCTCAATCAAATAATTTCTTTCTTTACTTTCTTTGTACACATAAACAATAGCAAAAAGAAGTTAGAATCAAACCATGATCATGCTTTTTCTGGGGCATAATTAGCAGACTATGTATGGAGAATATTAAGAATAAAAATTTCACATCTCATGATAAATTAACATCCTTAAGAATTTAAGGAATCTGGATTAAAAGGGCCACAAATACAAATAAATAAATAGTAATAGACCACCATCAATGATTATTTGAATGATGAAGGTTCACTCTCACATAGATAGCCCATGTGGTTTGACGAAGAATGATGAGGATTCAAGAGGAAGTCTTTCATGGGTCAAGACACCAAATACTATTTTATATTTTTTATTCGTATTAAACTTAGTCTTATGATTGAAAATCCTACGAAGTATGAATTTCCCTTCGTTGGTCAAAGGAAAATACCTTTAGATTTTACACTTTCTAGGAGACTTTATTTTATTTTATTTTTGCCATACTTTTCTACGTCACTCCCTATAACTTTTTATGCTGAACGAAAAACAAAAACAATGTAATACCAACTAATAGTAATCTCATGAGCATCAATTTCCTCTAGTCAGTCAAACTATTTTATCTTTGGTAATCAATGTTTTATTTTAAATTTCACACAACTTATATTTCAATCAAATGCTCAATTTGCATGTAATGAAAATCGAAAGTTAGCAACCTGAGTTACTACGCAGAAAAATTTCATGGTCTTGCTAACAATTCTGTTTAGGACATTATTTAAAGAATATGATTTAGCCTGTTTGTGTGAATTTCTGAAATTAATTTTAAAGTAATGTAATTTTATGTTGGAATATTTTTATTTTAAAAATAAGTTATTAATAAATTTAATATAAAATATTTTATTTAATGTAAAAGTTGTTAAAAATTTCTTAAACTCAAAATTAATTATAAACTAATAATTAATTATTTTCTTAATATAAAATGAAACAAGTAAACGTGTATCCAGAATTACATTATTTTTTTCAAAATGATTTTAATTTAATATTTTTTTTTACAAATTTAAAAAGTAAGTATTTCAGATAAATTGTATTTATTATATAATAATTTTACAAAAGATTCTTATTTTATTTTT
>JAMLFT010010085.1:0-12150 GCA_026544285.1 Pachyrhizus erosus
CAAAAAAAAAAGCTCGAGCACGCCCAAAGAGGCCCCGCAATGTGCCCCCCCCCCCCCCCCCCCCCCTCCCAAAAAAAAAAAAAAAAAAACTAGATAGTGAGAAGTTAGAAAGTTCGTAAAAAAATTCTAACACTAAAGAAAAAGAGTATCCAACTCCTTAAACTTCAATTTTGTCCCAATTAATCTTTTTTAAACTTCAACTTTTTTTCCAAATAGACACCATGAACTTCAGATTTATTATGATTGATCGTTAAACTTTAACTTGTTTATGAAAAGACACCTTGAACTTTAATTGTAATTCAATTGATCTTTAAAATTTATCTTTTTTACAAATAGTTTTTTTATCCAGTTGAGCTTTCTTCTTTGTTAGTAATTTAATCCCAATTTAATATAAGTGATTATTTATGAAAAGGCATAAATTTTAAGAATTAATTAAGATGAAATTGAAATTTAAGACCTAAGTTCAAAGAGGTAAAGTGTAAGGATTAATTAAAACAAAATTAAAGTTCATGGTGCCTATTTGCAAAAGGAATAAAGTTCATGGGACAAAATTAAAATTTAAGATGTCTATTTGTACTAGGAGTAACATTTAGGGGGGTTGAATACTTTTTTTCCCCAAATATTAGTATGGCTCCTATGTCGGAACATTTATATACATGGAGAAAATTTAGAACTTTCTCTTAAATCCATTACACTCAAAAGGTGATTTATAAAAATTTAGACTTAATTCCACACAACATTTTTTATTTTCACATCTTCACTTTTTGACAACTTAATCAAGTGAGACTACTAACAATAAACCCTAAACATTCCAGATACAGCATGATAGAATTAAAACAAAGTCGATAGAAATCCCAGCCTTGAGCAAGACTACAAGTGCACAACTCATACACAACCAATTATTATAACAGTTCCAGTTGAAGGAAAGGCCACTGATTCCTAATCAAAAAATGAAAAAATATTTAGTTTCATAAAACCTTAAAACGTGGGTCAAATACTATCTTTGGCAATTCTTTCTCCCACTTCGAGAATGGTGCCACTCCTCGCTCCTTAAGCATCTCCTACAAAATTCACAAGCACAAATAAATACAAAAAATATTAGATATAAACTAAGGCACATTTGAGAGTGCATCATGGTTAATGGTGTTTTGCTTACACAGAACAGGTTTAAATAAGACATGAACACAATTTTATTCAGTAAATTGTAATATTAGACATAAATTTTAGCAAATTTTATAGTTATGTAAAAATGCAATAAGAAGGGATTTGATGTCTTAATATCAAGAATTTCATTTTGTATGTTATATTTTACATAGCAGTTCTTACACTGGTTAGACAAATGAGAGGAAAGGTTGATTTTATTCAGGACAGAAGATGGGTTCAAGCCTGGACCCAAAGTAGGAGAACACCATACAAGATGAATACAAGTATGTGAAATGGTGCAATAGATAATTTAATTAATTACAAATATGCAGCAATTTAACAACCTTTCATAAACTATCTCATGATTAAAAATTAAAAAACAATATTATCAAATAAAAAAAAAAAACAGCAAATAACATCCAAACAGAAGTACCATTGAATAATAAACATAGGATCAAAGAAAAGCAAAAGGGGAGGGGGAGGTACATTTCATATGATAATTTTAACATAGTTAACAATCTATAATGAAACCAGTGCAAAGGGATCAGGATTCCTCATTACAGAAACAAAAATAATGCAGGATAGAACTACGTCAGACAAATATACCTTAAATTGAATGATGCACTCCTCCTTTGAAGGCCCATTATCTTCATCTTCAGAATCTGAGGATGTATCAGAGACGTTAGCATCGCCATTAGTATCTTTTTGTTTATCTTTGTTATTATCTACTTGCAGGCCCTTGGCTGTAGATTCAACTGCTTTTGAACCATTTGATTCAGGTCCTGTTTGTGCTGATGGCGCAGGAATAGAAGAGGAAGCAACAGGTGTTCCTGAGTCCTGCAATTTTTTCTTGATCAAATCCAACGCCGATGATGAGTTCTGTAGAATAGAGGGTTTAAGAGCTGCAGCATCACGACCACCAGTATTAATAGCAGGAGCATTCAGAGTAACCATTCCAGACCCTCTATCAGACAATACATTAGTATTTGGAACTGACATTACATGATCTTTTGTAACATCACCATCCTGCTTCTTTTTCAATTCAGCCACCTCATTTGGGATTTGCCAGCAGCTAGTCTAACATAGAACAAAAGGACAAAAAAATAAACAAAGTGAATAATAGAGAAATATATCAATCAATATACACACACACACATATACACTGTACATGTACATTAGACACAATTTAGCAAAAATTACATTTTAATATAGGTGAATATTTTTCCAATTAGGAAACCAAAAGAATGGTTAATGTGTTGATAACATGACTTATTAACCAATATTTCAGTTGATATTCTAAAATTGGAAATGTCAACAATAAAAGTGGCCTCCTTGTTTTTACCAAAACCTTAAAATAAATCAACAAAAAACTACTGCAAGATAGGAGACAGTGATAACAAAAAACCCCAGAAAGGTTCTCACATAGAAAAGTGTCTATTTTGTAAATCAGAAATAACTCTTATGCTGTTCCAGAACACAACTTTCACATTATATGTGTCAATGAGGCAGATGAATCTGTAATAAATCATTTGTTTAGTTGATTACTTGTCCAAACAAAAAACAGACCTCTGGGATATAAAAAAGCCTTCAACTATACTATATTACTATCAGAACTCCTCTAATTTCCATTGTTACTGCTAGGACCAAGAATGGTTTGCACTTGCTCAACACACACCCACACACAAGATCTTTGGGCATGAATCATGGATGATGTGCAGGTCCATTTGTGGAAAAAATTGACTTAAATATGAAAAATGGGGCTTGACAAGGATCATATTTCCTAAACTTGCCTTTGAAGCTTAAGCTTTTAGATGGATGCCCAAGAATGATTTTCTCTCCTAAAAATGTTATCCGGCATGCATACCCCCCATACAACAAGAAGCACTGCTAACACAATGTCATAGTGAAGCCAAGAAAACCTATCCTACACAAAATCAAGTGCAGTGGTAAAAACTAAAAAGCAATCTGCAGAATTTTGGCAGACTGCTTCAACCAAATCAAAATAAATAACTTGTATTTTCCTTTTCTTTATGATCAAAATCAAACATTGACAAAAATACCTTACGTTAAATGGATTTATTAAAATTTTGGTTTTCAAAATATTTCAACAATTTTGGCACATTGCTTCAATCCACGTAGACGTCTAGTCAAATCAATCTGGCAGATAAAATCCTTACTTGTCATTCCTACTAGAGAAGTTCATATCTAATTTTCTAAGTTCCTCAATCTTTCTCACCTATGGACATCCCATGTAATCTCCTATGGAAAAGAAATTTTATTCCTGTTTTCCTCCTATCTTTTCAATAATATTACACCAGCTAATAGAGGTAAATAATAATAATGATAATATAAAGCTGTAGAGTAAAACAAGGGAAAGAAGGAAGAACTAGTCACAGCAATGTAAATAACAATTTAGAAAAGCATAATTGCAAACAGGGAATAGGCAACATCATGTTAGAATGTAACTAGGTAGGCCATCCCAGAAAGACAAGAACTCAACAAGACTGGCAGGGGAACAAGACAAATAACTGAAATAATAAAGTTTATTGATTCGTGAATATAGGAACCATACCTTGGTTCGACTGTTGTAGTAATATTTTTTTCCATCACTAGTGGAGACCAACCGCCAATCAGTACCAGGCAAATCCATCCTAATAAAATTAAAAATGACAAAAGATGAGAAGGTAAGATTGCAAATCTTTTGTTATAAATAACAAAAACTTTTAAGACCCAACAACATACAACTAGCACTATGCACAAAGACAGAAGAAATTATAAATGTGAGTGAAAATACATAAAGGTCACCTAACCCATGAACAAAGAATCTCATAATACCCAACACTGTAGCAAGACACTGTATGTAGTTAAACTTCTAGTTGTTATGATTTCTTTGCAGTCCAACAGTATTGATACCAAAAATTCCTACAAACCTTATTGATTTGTTTATAGGAACATCAAACCCTTTCACATCAATCAATCCATATCTCTATATGAAAGGCATGAAACTTTCTTAAGAATATTGGTTGCAGTGAATTCAATTCTTCAGGAAATATAATTGTAAAGCCACATTTACCCCTATGTTTGGATGGAGAGAGAAAAATAACGAGGAAAGAAAATTTTGAAATTTGAAAGTTTCTCTTATTTGATTGAAGAGAAAAGTTAAAAAATTATATTTTTTCACTCCATGTTTTCTCTCCAATTCAAAATGTTGAATTTCAAATTTTCTCTCATTCATTTTCTTTTCTCTCTTCCAAACAAAGGGTTAAAGTTTAGCACCCACATATTAACAAAAGATAGAGCATAAAAATTGTCATCATTTAACCCTCCATTTCATTCCCTTCATTCATTTTAAGCATCTAGAGAGTGAAGATGGGAGCCGAGGGATAATACTTGCTTACCACCATCCCCTTTCCTTACTACACAACTAATAGGATTAAAATACTAAAATATAAAATTGAAATACAATTTTTAAATGTAAACAGGAAAAATAGAAATAAATAACCCAATATATATTAGGAGTTAGTGCAAGATGAAAACAAAATGACTTGTACAACAAAGTTTTAGCCACCAGAATATAAGGAATGAACTTACATTGAAACTGGAGTGGGCTGAGCAGAAACTTGGTGAGGCTGCACCACACACATCCAAAATATCAATAAAATGAATTAAAAAAAAATATAGGAATCATAAACACTACTACATATGATAGTAGGCAGCTTTGGATAGTAGGAAAGGCATTTAAAATGATTTTCAAAGTTACATGTAACAGTTTCAGTCTACAAATATCTATTATCAGAGATTTCCCATTGGTTGGGCCCGTTAGGGTATCCAATATCCTTATCTAAAATAATTAAATATTATATCCTAATTAACGGATTTTTTGTGATTGAAATTATAATTAATTTAATGAAAAGAATATTATTTAGTGATGCAGCACACAATAAGCTATAATATCTGCTGAGAATACAGGTACTAGGTATCAGTACCTCCCCTTTAAAGCCAGCAGGTTTATCATATGTTGATTCTCCTGTCACGGCATTATAATAGTATATAATTCCTGCTTCAGTCTTATGGGCTGTCCAGGCATCTAATTGATCATTATTAGCAGCATCCTCATTCAGAGTGTCAACAGCATTTAATTTCTTCTTATCATCTACAACAACAAGAACAACAAATGTTAGGAATAAGATTTCTATTTCCAAAGCATGTCGATGAGAAAATATATTTCAGAGGAGCAGTAACATTGCATTGTGCATACCAGCAGGCCCTGAAATAACTTCCATTTGCAAAGCAGTTGTTCCCCTCAGCTGATGACTGGAAACAGAAGGTGTAGAAGTGCCCCCACCAGCACCCACAGGTGTAACACCGGGAGGTTGAGAATCAGGTATTGGAACAGCAGGGAGAGCAACACCACGTGCTGGAAATGGAAAGGGACCAGGAAAAGGAGCAGGGTACTGAAGATATGGTGGCCTAAGTACACCACTCATCTGTGGGGGCTGTAACCAAAGTCCCTGAGGGGGAGCAGCCATGGCAGGCATGGATGGATATGGTAAGCCTTTCTGAGGAGCGGTAGGATCTGATGCAATGGCTGGAGTTGGCATGTTTGGTCTCAGTAATGCAGCTGGAGAAGAATCTGCACCTGTGGATGGAACAGCAGGGTTGGAGGATATTATTGCAGATGATGCTAATCCAGGAGGACCAGGATTCACTGGAGTAGGCATTATGGGATGCACAGGAAAAGACATGGTAGTTGGCATCCATGAAGTAGCTGGGCGATAATTAGGGTCAGAGGGTGGAGGCATTATGGATGTAGAAGTATGAGCAGGGACAGAATGTGGGATACTTGATGCAGATGACAATTTACTAACATCCTGTGCAACAGAATCTGACATGTTCTGCAATAAACAAGTAGAAGTAGGAGGAAATAATCATTGTTGAGATTTTTCCTGTTAAAATTATTGTTGCACCAATTACACAATGCCAATGCTCATCACTAGAACACTACATGATATCCATTATTCATTTTAGATTGTCAGAGTTTGTACCAATATCACACATCTGAATACAACATCATTTCTTTGTTATCCAGAATTGCATGAAAACCTAATATAGAAGTAACACATAGACATCTATACATACATCATCAAGTAGTATGTAACCAACCAAACCTTTTCATTATTATATCATCAAAGTCTTGTGTATATTGAAGTTGTTTGCATCCTATACTTTGAGCACATTTCATTTTACTCAAGGCTTAAGCACCTATGATGTACATACTAGGCCCAGCTTTGGTGAATGGACACTTAGTTCACTGTGAGAATTTAGAAGTTGTTATCATTCTTGTTTCAGTAGGTTGAAACATGAAAGTGAAATGGCATCAAATAGAGGGGAGGTACAAATGATGTGAGGAATTGAAAGGTTTTGGTGTTCACTCATAACTAACTGTTGCTTGGTAGCAGGAGGAAAATCTCATTTTCAATTCATATTCATAGTGGAGGGGTGACCATGTTTTATAGGTGAAGCATAAAGGAGTTACACTCCACCACTTTCAACTGACCCATATTGTCAAACTGATCGAGTGTCAAGTAATCTTCATTCCAAATTTTCCACCTGCTTAAATAATCATATCCTAGAATTTTGACAAATTTTCCTAAAGTATGGAATCACCCAAACTCATTCCCTCCTCTCTAATCAATCTCACCAATTGTACTCTCTTCAATTTGATGTAATAGTAAGGGGCCTTACAGTGCTAGATTGCGCATGCTGCTGGTTTCCAGAAAATGCGGCACCACTTTGGGGAATATTGTATGAAAATGAAGGAGCAGCGTGTGAAGAGACACCAGGGACTGGAGGTTGAACAACCATGGGATTCACTGCGGAATTGGATTTCATCATCTGCATTAAAAAATAACAAATATAACATACAGAGTAGAGTGTAAGAACACACGTCTGTGATTGAAGTACAACATTACATCACCATAAACCCATTTTCAATCATAAACCTAACATTAGAAACAAAAAACTCGGTATACTAACAGGATGTGTCGTTGACTGCTGAGAACTCCCGGAGGCGTTAACATTTTGAAGCATGCCGTAAGCGAATGCCGGTGCCGGAGCTACAGACGCAGTTGCGTAGAATAATTTTGCATGAGCGGTTGCGTGAATTGATTCAGTAGAAATAATGTTCGATAAAATTGAAAAAATAGAGAAAGCGTAAAGGTGTAGTAGGTATACCCGTAGAAGGAGCTGCAGGAGTGGAATTAGGGGTGGAAGAAGCCATAGGAAGAGGCGTTTCTCCAGACACAGGTGGCTGCGCCTCCTGCGGCAACCACGCCGGTGAAGCCATTAAAACCGATCTGCGTTCAGAACAATCGGCGTGATATTGACGACGGAAACACGGCAACGAACGAGAATTTTCGCAAAGGCAAATCGAAATTTATAACGCAACAGACATAGGGCTGCGAAATTCGAATAGAGAACGAATTTAAATAAAACAATTAAACAATGAATTGGGCAAAGCAGAGAGAGAAAAAAAAAAAAAAAAACCAGAGTGTGGAGAAAGACGAGGATGGCGCGAGGGTGAGTTTGGACGGAAGCAGTTGAGAGCGAAAAGAGGAGTGAGTAAGTGAATGTTGAGTTCGAACTTGGAACAAGAGGAAATGGCTCGTCTGGTTATGTAATGTTATGTATATTTGGAGTTAGGTTAGGGCTAGCTTTGCTTGCTAGGACCATTTGCGATTCCACCATTGTAGTGAGGCTTGGGTTAGTACTATGTGTTAACTTAATTGTATTTTTGCCCCTACAGTGTTACTTTTTTGCGAATCTTGTCCTTAATTTTATTTTTTTCACCTTTTGCCTCCTATTTTCAAAATATCTCAAATTTTGCTCTAACATCAGGAAAAAACAAAAAAACACTCCCTCTCTCTACTCTCTACTCTCTGTGCTTGAAGTTTGGTAAAGTGATGGAGTCACCGATTACTCGCCACGCCATCGACGGAGATACCAACTACATTAGACCCTTTGCCCACAGAGTATGACGGCGACAAGCCCCAACCTCTCAAGTAGGTAACTACATAACATATTCAACTTCCCTTTCGCAGATTCTTCTTGCTCTTTTTTTTAATCTAAATTTCAATATGACTAATTACAATGGGCCCGCTGATTAATTGCAGAAAAAATATTTACTATAGTATAGTACTTCATGAATTGGGCTGCAAAGAAAAAAAAAAAAAGTTTTGGTTACTCGAATGCTCCAAGCATAAGAAAAGGGACATATACAGCACTAAAAGAAAGCACTGACCTAACGAATATAGTTGTTGTGTTTTTCTTTATGTTAACTGCATCCAAACTAATGCAGCACAAATGACTTCTGTCAAAGCTTTGCTAAGTTGCTAACAGATGGGATTTCCGTAAAGGCTTTTTGTGCATAGTTGTCGTTTGCTCTGGTGGAAATGACGAGCCAGCACCTAGAACTGTCATTAATATACTATAACCAATTGTGGTGTGATTCTTCATGAAAACTAAGGAATGTCAACTTTGTAACAGAACGGGTACACCTTATACCCATTTACTCTATCACATGAATATAATATTTATTTTGTTGATCAAAAAAAAAATTCACAAGTCTGTCTGTATGATACAATTTGGTTTTAAAATCCATTCTGAAATGCCTATAAGTATAATCTGTGTTCTGTTACATGAGTACTGGGTTGTAAATTGAGATGTAATCACCTTCTTAGAAAAAGAATTATGATATAATCTCTATCTGATATTAATTGTGATATAAATTATGATGTATTATGTGTGTATGATAAAAATACAGCATAATCTTCGTATAATATAATTTCTATCACTTGTAGTATTTAACAACCTTGACCATACTGAACAAGGTTCAACAATACATAATACACTTGACTGTGAAATCTGAAAATACTAGTCAAACACTAATGGTAGCAACTTGCAAACAATATTCAGCCATTCCTAATGAATAGAAATTATGCATAATTCAACTTTCCCAGACGTTAAATACTATACTATTTCTTTGTAGTTGTTTTTATAGTTTTGAGTTATTATATGCTTCTTTTTCTAATACTTGCACAACTTGTTGCAGTTTATGTTCACCTTCAGCAATGATTTCTACTTTTTATTAACTGTCATATCAAGGGAAGGGTTCTGGGAGCAATGGTTATAGGCAGACTTACTGGATCTGCTCAAGGTAATAAAGCTTTTTTTTGTTTCATGTATCTATCATGAAAACTCTGATTAGTTCTATTACAAATATGTTTTATAATCTAAAAAAATGGAAAACATTTATTTATTAATATTCTCTAAATTAATGTTAATATGTCCCTTTTGGCATAAACATCTCACTCTCTCCTCTTCAGCAGATAATTTAGTTATCCAGCTTGTGCTCAATTTTTTTTCTTACAGGTTTAGTCTTCCAGACATTGAGCATATCTACAATTTCAGAGCTGTTGAGTAAACAACAGTGGTCAGAGCTCAAACCCCATCTAAGAACAACCAAACCTACAATATTCCTTGACCACTTGTTCAATGCAGGGGTTGATTCAGAGCTTGTTTTAAGGTTTTTTCAGTGGTCTCAGAAAGAATTCAGGATTTCATATGGTCTTGAAACAACTGGCAAAGTTTTACATCTTCTAGCAAATTCAAAAAGGTACTCTAAAGTCAGGTCCTTTTTGGATAAACTTGTGAAGAATGAGAAACATACGGTTTCTTCTGTTTTTCACTTTCTTTTGTTGGGTGGTGATCGTCATTGTGCAAATGCTCTAATAATTGACATGTTGATCCTAGCATATGTGCAAAATTCAAAAGTCCACTCTGCTTATGAAGCATTTAAGCGGGCTCAAGATTATGGATTTAAGTTATCACTGAATTCATGCAATCCATTGTTGAGTGCTTTGGTGAAGGGGAATGAAACAGGTGAAATGGAATATGTGTACAAGGAGATGATAAAGAGGAGAATTCAGCCTAACTTAACCACATTTAATATTTTTATCAATGGTCTCTGTAAAGCTGGTAAGTTGAATAAGGCAGAGGATGTTATTGAAGACATCAAAGCCTGGGGACATTCCCCAAACACAGTTACTTATAACACTCTAATTGATGGCCATTGCAAGAAGGGCAGTGCTGGAAAAATGTACAGAGCTGATACCATTTTGAAGGAAATGCTTGCTAATAAAATTTGTCCAAATGAGATTACCTTTAACACTCTTATTGATGGTTTTTGTAAGGATGAGAATGTGTTGGCTGCAAAGAAGGCTTTTGAAGATATGCAAAGGCAGGGACTGAAACCTAATTTAGTTACTTACAACTCGCTTATAAATGGTTTATCTAATAATGGGAAACTAGATGAGGCTATTGCTTTGTGGGATAAGATGGTTGGCTTGGGTTTGAAGCCAAACATTATTACTTATAATGCTCTTATTAATGGTTTTTGTAAGAAGAAGATGATGAAGGAAGCAAGAAAACTCTTTGATGATATAGCTATACAAGATTTGGTTCCCAATGCAATAACTTTCAATACATTGATCGATGCATTCTGCAAGGCCGGGATGATGGAAGAAGGATTTGCACTGCGTAATTCAATGCTAGACGAAGGGATTTTTCCAAATGTTTCAACATATAATTGCTTAATTGCAGGCTTGTGCAGAAACCAGAGCGTAACAGCTGCAAAGGAGCTTCTTAATGAAATGGAGAACTATGGCTTGACAGCTGATATTGTAACATATAACATCTTAATAGATGGATGGTGCAAAGACAGGGAATCAAGTAAAGCAGAAAAATTACTTTGTGAAATGCTCAACGTTGGTGTCAAACCTAATCATGTAACATTTAATACGCTGATGGATGGATATTGTATGGAGGGAAATCTCAAGGCGGCATTGAAGGTGAGGACCCGGATGGAAAAGGAAGGGAAGCGGGCAAATGTTGTTACATACAATGTGTTGATTAAAGGGTTTTGTAAAACAGGCAGGCTAGAGGATGCAAATAAGCTTCTTAATGAGATGTTGGAAAATGGCTTGAACCCAAATCGAACTACCTACGATATAGTAAGACTGGAAATGTTGGAGAAAGGTTTTATTCCAGACATAGAAGGGCACTTATATAATATTTCTAGCATGTCTTGACACGAACCTGGATGGTAGGTGGAAATTTTGTTATTAGTGAATTATTTGCTGTTTAGAGTTGAGTGTCATGAAATATTTACAGAATCAGAGTATATATAGAAAGTTTTACCAATCTTGCGTTTAGCTTTTTGTTTTTCCCTGGGTAAGCGTTATGCAGTTCTACCATCTTGTAGAGTAGTTGAATGTCAGTAACTTGGCATTACTATTACCATTTACCAGCATCAAAAGTTTATTCACTGCATTTGTTGCATTGAAGTTTGAGGTCCATTTAATGTGTTGTTCTGAACTTTGGGGACTCAAATATACAAATGGTTAGAGATTTGAAACTTAGCCATGTCCAGTTTCAAATGGACTTCCTCGTGGCTGTCTAGATGGTCACAGGACACATGCAACCTTTTCCCTATCTCCGAAATATTATCCCTGATATATAAAACAGTCTTGCTGCTGATTGGACTTTTACACTAAGTCATATCTATAGAAAAGTAATTAGTTGTGTTGACTTCTTAGCTAAGCTCGGGCACCAGGGAAGTTTATTCTATTGTTTAGAAAATAGCTCTCCTATGTTGCGTCTTATTATTTTTGAAGATGATCGTGGTACTATGATATTGTGCTTGTTAGTGCTGGAGTCTTTGTTTCTTTAACCCTGTTATAAAAAAGTTGACGTCCATTTGGTTTGTAATTTTAACATAATTTGTAGTGAGAAAACTGGATGTGAGATTAGTTAATTAAAAATATAAAAACATATTTGATAAAAAATTATACATAATTTTTTTTTTCAAATTTTTTGATAATATAAATATTATTATACTGTTCACATCATTATAAAAATTTAAATGAAAAAATATTAAAATAATCAAAA
>JAMLFT010010086.1:0-12150 GCA_026544285.1 Pachyrhizus erosus
ATATAAAATAAAGTTAGACTATTAAAGTTAGGTTAAAACAACAATTATTTTGAAAAAAAAAATAGAACATTAAAACAATAATATTATTTATTAAATTTAGAAAAATGATTCATGATTAATGATATTCATTTCATTTTAAAATAACTATATTTAAGATTTTTTAGATAGATTAAAATCAACAATAAATAAGTTAGTTATTGAAGATTGAATGACTATGACAAACTAAAATAGATTTATGTAATCATGTCATATTAATTTTTATAAAAAAATATTTTCTATTTTTTAAGCTTTAAATTTATTAATTTTTTTAAAATAATAAAAAAAAATACTATTCTCTTGTGAATAATTTTTTCTGTGTATTGTAGGAGAATATACACTAGTATATATCGAGACAGAGGATAAATCATGCTATTGTAACAATAACTCTTTTTTAAAAGTTGTTTTTCATGCTCACTATTAATTTTCTTTAAATTTAATGACTAAAATGAGTTATTTATTAGAATTATTACATTTTAAAAATAATTAAAGTTTAAATCCTCAATCCTAAATCTTAAATTTTATAACATCTTTAGAACATTATGATATACTATCTTTGTTTATATTTATAACATACAATTACCTAATTCATTAAAATTAAAAAAAATGTTGTTAATTTAACTTATAATAATAAATTTATTTTAAATTTATGTATTTTTTCTAAAATATCATTATTATTAATAATTTTTTCTCTCCTTTACTAATTAAGTCTTAAAATGATTACAGATTTATAAAAATATCTTAAAATAATTAATTTTCTTATTTTTCAATAAAATATTAAAATATCTATTTTAGTTTTGATTTTTAATAAATATTGTTGTATTGAAAATTTTAATAATTTATTTATTAAATTAAAAATAGAATGAAAATATTTTAATAAAATTATTTTATAATAAATATTATTTTTTAAAATATTTATTTTTTAATCTATATAAAATAAATTTAAATTGAAATAATTTTAGGAGGAAGGACTCTGATAAATAAAAATGGAAATAATAATACGTGAAGCAACAGGTGCAAGAGGGTCTGAATGAGACAACAAATTCAAACAGATTCTTAAAGAAACCAAACGAAAAGGGAAAGAAAGGGAGTGGGCATCTTGTATGCAAAAGGTAAATAACAGCAGCATGTTGTAGAAAACAGCAAGCATCGAGACTACCATTTTTTCATTATCTTTGCAGCTCAATAACCATAACCCTAAACAAAGAAGTTAATACAATGTAGATTATTTGAAAATGAACAGAGTAAAAGAATGACAATATTTTAACTTAAAGCTCCTAGAGAACAAAAACTCATTTAGAATTTCGAAACCAAACAGGAAATGAACCAAAAATCACATGAAGATGTTGAAATAGAATAATGATTACTGTAAATAAGCACGGGAGAGCAAAAAGTTGGCACGATTATGAAGTCTATGGACTACGGTTAATTATTGTTTATAATTTTAACTATAACATTGGTATAGTCGAAGTTGTCTTCAAACCGCATGATATCAGGAGAGAGACGTATTTTGATACCATTGAAATGTGCTTGAGAGATGACATCTTAATGACTCTTACTCTATAACACTTCATTCATTCAATGACATTTTATATAACTTCTTTGTTGGTCACCATTGGAATGTCTTTGAGAGATGGCATCTTGATGACTCTTACTCTATGACACTTCATTCATTCAATGACATTTCATATAACTTCATTGTTAGTTAAAACCTTCCACCAGTCAGAACTTTTCATAGATAGTATTTTTTGAGACATTAATAACCAACTCTCGTATCATTTTTAACACTTAGCTACTTTCAAGATCAATGGCTAACCCCACAAACTAACACAAGACTTTTTAGCGTGTTTTATCCTCATTCATACACTTCTTGATAAATTTTTCAGGACATCACTTATCCTATAATTGTTCTAAGTCAATTACATTTAACTGTGAAGTTCTTAAGTAATGTGTTATAAAAAAAGTAAATGCATCTTATTACTACAAGCGATCTTAATTAATTTCTTTAAATTATCTTCAACTATACAGTCTTATATATACACAACCTTTGGAACCCTATGGTTTAGGTATGCATTCAATTCATTAATATATTTCTTTTGCTAGAAGCCTGTTAGGAGCCATTTCTTGTTTATGTCTAATTCTTTTTGCATCAAAGACCATTCTTCGCCCTCATTGATGCTTAGGATGTGTTACATGCCCATTAGCTTTTGCTTGATTTGTCCTCAAACCACACTATATTAGCTATATTAGGAGAGAGATATGCTTTAATACCATTGAAACACTCCTGAGAAATGATGTCTTGATGGTTCACACTTCACAATATTTCACTCGGTAACATTTCACTTAACTTTCTTATTGGTCAAAACCTTTTACTGGTTAGAACCCTCCGTAGATAGTCCTTTCTTAAGGCATCGACAAAGAACTCCAATACCATTTGTAACGTTTGGTTGCTTTCAAGATCAATTACTAATCTTATAAACTAACATAAGACTTTTCAATGTACTTTATCTTTATTCACATGCTTTTTTGATAAAATTTCTAAAAGGTCACCCATATCATAATTATTCTAAGTTAAGTACACTTAACTATAAAACTCTTAAATAATAGGTTATAAAAAAGAAGATACATCGTATAAATAGTACTAATTAATTCTTTTAAATTATTGTATAATTTTATATCTATATAGTTTTTGAATCTCTCTCATTTAAATATGTATTTAATTATTAATTATTTCTTTTAAATTATTGTATAATTTTATATCTATATAGTTTTTGAATCCCACTTCTTCAAATATATATTTAATTTATTCATATATATTTTCTTTTAAAACACTAAACAGTAAATAAATAAATAAATATATATATAGACACACACACAATAATATATTCATTGCTTGAGAATTGTCCTAATAAATAAGTATAGAGGTTGGTTATAAATACATACACTAATATTATCATAACCATATTTCTTATAATTAATATGTTAGTACTATCACTAATTATGACTTCATAGAAATTATTAATATATATAAGATTTAATTTTTTTTTATAATTACAAACTTTTTTGTAGTATAATACTTAGAGTTTAAATCATCTCATTTTAATTACTATAATTATAATTTTTAATCATTTGATTTGTACTATCTAAATAATAAAATATTATTACATACAAATATTTTAAAATTGTTACAAAAATAAAATTGTCTATTTTTTTTATAATTTTTACTGTTAATTTTAATTTTATAGTAATTTTAAAAAAATTAGATATAAAAATATTAGACGATATTAAACAACAAAAAATTTAAAAAATTATAACTATAAAAATCAAAATTAATGAATTAAAATTATAAATACTAAAATAAAAACTTGTTATACTATAAACATAAAAAAGTTATTAACCTTTCATATATAACTCGTGTAGTTAAAAATGACCTAGAGGCTACTCCTTACACCTATGATTTTCTTGACCATATAATTATGTAAGTAAAGATGTACTAGTATATTAATTATTAGCTGTTATAATCTCACTGCAAACAACATTGGGTGAAGACTTTATCAATTAGGCAATTAAGTAGTTTGTTTAAGTCAGTAGACTATGAACAAAGTGTGCCTTTGAAGCAAGGATTTCGAGGTATTTATAATTAATCAACATTCATGCTTCTCAGTAGTACTACTGTCAAACCGAAGATTGATTTTGCATTCATACTGTACCGTTATTAAAGGGCATATTTAACGCTTGCATGTGTAAGATAAAAAGTACACATAAAAAGTACGCAATATTGCAATGCACTCAACTCCTGGTTCACCTTTTAGCTCAAAATTACTTAAATGCAAAGCAGAAAACGAGAGAAAAATAATTCTGCTACAATTTCTATTGCAAGTTCTCTAATTAATGTATTAATTCTAAGTGACTCGTGGGAGACTGTTAGTTTGCCAGTCTTTTCCATCTCTTTTTTAGTTTTTGTCCTCATTATGTGAACTCTGGTCTAATTAAAATACAAGCATTTTCAATCTTAGTGTTAGTGTATAACAATATTTTAAATATTACTACAAATGTAAAATTATCACAATATTTAATCAAGTTTTATCTTATTTTTTAAATATAAAATTAATTTTTAAATTTGTTCTGGTATCATTGAAGAAGTTTATCAATCAATTTTTTATTCAATCAAATATATTAGATTTTACATCGACATTATCTAAAATGTCCTTGGTTTACTTTTTCGTCTTGTAGATGTACTAGATTTTTTCGCAACACTGTTCAAGATGCCCACAATTAAGTTTTTGATATGCTTAAGTATATCAAATTTTGTCCAGTCACCAATCAAGGTGTCATTCATTCAGTTTTTGATCCGACCAAGTGTATCAGATTTTGTCCAACACCAACCAAGTTGCACTTGGTTTAGTTTTTAATCTTGTCTAGCGCACAAAATTTTATCCTAACACCACCTAAGTTGCATTTTGATAAGTTTTTTTTTTATCTTGTGAAGTGCACCAAATTTTGCTCTAACATTACCCAAAGTGTTCATGATTTAGTTCTTGATATAACCAAATGCACTAGTATTTGCATCGTTACCATGCAATGTGTCAATGATTTAGTTTTTGATCCCGTTAAGTGTATTAGATTTTGCATCAATACTAACCAAGGTGCACTAGGTTCACTTTTTGATCTGGTCAAGTGAGCTAGATTTTGTCGTGGGACCACCAAAGGTACCCACAATTCAATTTTTGATTCAAGTGCACCGTATTTTTCCCCACCACCATCCAAGGTGTTTGTAATTTAGCTTTGAATCCAATTTAATGTATTAGTTTTTGCCTCGACACCACCCAAGGTGTCAATGATTCAACTTTTGATCTAATTAAGTACACCAAATTTTGAATTAGCACCACCCAAGATATCCATGATTTAGTTTTTCATCTAGACAAGTTCATCATATTTTGTCCTAGCACCATTGAAGATGTCCATGATTTAGATTGTTTATTTGGTCAAATGCACAATACAAACACCTTATAGGTTGTTTAATTTACCTTATAATAACCCAACCTGAGATCACATACTCAGTTCATATATTGAGTCAGTTTATGCAAAAGTCATATCAACCACTCTAAGATGCAGTCATTTGTGTCCTTCGCTATTTGAAGTCTTCTCCAAGCCAAGGACTTTTACTGTCCAAACAAAATGATTTGAAATTAACAGGGTATTGTGATGCAGATTGCGCTTCTTATCCCACTACAAGGCAATCAACCTTTGGTTATCTTATGAAGTTACGGTTTAGGGTTTAGAGTTATGTCCCGTGCAACAAGTGAAGTGGTTTGGCTACAAAACTTGTTTGTATACTCTTCTAGTGGCTTGCACTAATCCAACATTGTTATTCTAGGACAACTAATCAACAATTTACATAGTTGCCAATCCAATTTTTCACAAGCATACCAAGTACATTGAAGTGGTGTCAATTCGTTCGAAAACACATATAGGCTAGAAGACTAGTCCCTGGATACTTATCTACGAATCAACAATTGGCAGATATGTTTACCAAAACATTAGGACATAAACATGTGTAGGAGATTAAGTAATTTAGGTTGGATTGATTTTAGACAAATTTTTTTATTTCAATTCAATTAAACTTAATTGGGTTAAGTTAATCTTTTATTTTTTAAAAAATTTAATCCAATTTTAATTGGGTTAGGTTAAGTCATTAAGTTCATGTTGAGTCATTAAAAAAAAATTTAACTTTCTAATTTTAGAAAAAAAATTAAAAAATATCTTAAACTCAAAAGTAATATGAAATATCATTAAAATCAATATTTTAAAGATATAATCGTATGAAAGTGACTTAATAAAATGTTTAAAAATTTGCATAAATTTAAGATTTTCAATACTTATAAAGAAATCATATTTTTTATATGTTTAATGTATATTTAAATTGGATTGAATTTGGTTAGGTTCAAAATTTTAAACCTATAATCTAATATAATTCTAATTGAATTTATTAAAATAACATAACTCAAGTCACTAGTTCAATCCATTGATTCAAACCAATTTATAAAAATTGGATTGAATTGATAAAAAATACATAATCTGTTTACATCCCAAACAACTTCATTATTTGCTTTCTAAGTCAGGAGTTTATGATATTCACTCTCTAACTTGAGGGTGGATGATAAGAGCTGAAATATTTTATTTTTAGTTTCTCACTATATTCTATTGATTATTTTGAATTTTTGTTTGTGCTAAGCAAATAGAGTTTAGCTTTATTATGTTTCTATTAAAAAATGGGATAGACTTTATCTTTCTTTTAAAATGATAGGATAGGCTTTAGCTTTTGATAGAAATACTCGGCTGCACCTCGCGCCTATATATCTAACACTTTACTTATTTCAAAATAACAAGAACAATTGAATTCTTAGTCACATTTTATTAGTTCCTTTCTTATTACAATTCTAGAGATAAAGAAGCTTCTATTGTGGTAATGGCCTTTTATATTTATCTCCAAATAACAAATAACTAATGATTGTTACATAAATTATTTCTATTTCACTATTGTCCTTTCCTTTTTAAATAAAAAGAAAAAAAATAAAAAACCAAATTCAAATATGTTGATTGCACAACGTATCTGTGCAAGGGATTCACCTTATTATCTGGTCCGAACAAGAACAATTTTCAATTACAAAGAATCAGATATTTTTAAGGCAGTATACATGAGAAAGGATTTATGTAAGATATGTTTAGAAAATTTAATAAATAAATTAAATTAAAGTTGAAAAATTAACTTAAAGTTAAAAAATGATATACTACTTAATTAAATTAAAAAAATTTGGTAAAATTGACTATTAAACTAATTGATAAATATAAAATAATAAATCATAATATTTCTACCTAATCTTTTAAAATATACAAATTTTTTTTACATCAAAATAACTTTATAAAATTTCAATCTAATACGTTTCTGAATCTCAACATGAAAGATAATAGTTTTGTGTAAGGTTCAAAATTTCTAGAAAAAAAAAAAAAAAAGCTCTTGTATGGTGAAAACTCCATCAACAAATTCCAAGTTCTGCGCCACTGGTGCCAAGAAAATATTAACTGTAAGTGATTTCAGCAATTAAGTGGTTAATGTAAGCAAATAAAGATTGACCGAACATTATTTAATTAATTTTTAAAGTAGATGCGATTGGCAAAATAGTATTGGAAACTGGTTTCAGCAATTAATAATTAATACAAGCAGCAGAAGATTGGACCAACATCCACATCTTTCTGCATAAGAGGTGAAGGGAAAGGTGGGTTATTCTTAAACGAAGATTGTCGTAATTATTAGAGTTTTTTGTCTTGTATGTTTATAAAATGGCTAAATTAATCTTCAAGTTTCACTTGTAACTCTGTATATTCTAAATTCAGTATTCTCAATTTATAGAAATAACAATATTATATGTAGAAATGAAATTATTAATCTATAAAAACTTGACAATTTTTATATAAATCTTTAAATTATTTATATTTTTTAGATAAATTTTTGAACTATTTTTTTAAGTGAGTCTTTAAATTTATATTTATTTTGTAATTAATTTTAAAAAACTAATTAAAAAACAAATACAAGTTTAAAAACTCAATTAAAAAATAATAATCCAAGATCTAATTAAAAAAATATCAAATAATTTAGCAACCTAGATATTAAATTAACCATATAAAATTTGAAACTACAAGGTCCGAAGTAAATGATAATACAGAATTTCGATTTGCTTTATCTGAGGTTTGTGTTAATGTTTGGTTGTTGTTCTGCTTAGTTGGTTTTCAAAGTACACTTCCACAAATGAACTTGCTTACACCTCACCGTCTTAGAAGTCGTGTTCTAACATAAATCAGGACAAACAAACATGGCCAATTACTACAAGTAACAAAAAAACAAGACAATTTCTTATATCCCTCATTCATTAGCCAACAAAATAAACCTCTTAACAGTCCAAAAGCATCAATGTAAACTTCTTCCTCATAACCTTTTCCTTAGCTTCTCTGGCTTCATGATCCAAGCACACAATTCATAATATCTGAACCAGATTCCAAGTCAGCAACTCTTATACAAGTAAAGCAAAGAAAGAACATATGCAAAGTACTCAGGTAAACTTTTCATGTATGACTTTCCAATTTGTTCTTTGTTCATTATAAACTATTCAAGTTGGCATTCACTTGCGGGAACTGGATTCAAAACACTAGCCACAAGTTATTTTGGCATCAACATACTATTTCAACTTTCACAACATACTTATTCTATAATCAGTTGGTTTCCCATTTTCTATTGTTTACTTGTCTTCCATCTGTCCTTGTTTAATCACACATTATTGAATTCCCTTAGGCTGAAGGGTCCAAAATCTATTCATTTGTGACCCCTACCCTGCTAAAATAGTTTTGTATAATGAGAAAGATAAAAATGTCTGTTCTCTTCTTTATCAATAAAGCTGCTTTGTAACTTGTGGTTTGCTATTATGATTTTTATTCACTAGAAACGTCACTCGATTCCAACCTCAGAATGCAAACAGAAGTATAAAACTAGAATGTAGCACTTTGCACAGCTAGTAAAAAATAACAATTTCTGAAACACTCAAAGTAAATTACTGACATATTTTTAACCTGCCTTAAAACAAAATGAAAGGAAACCAAGCTTATTTTTCAAAGAAAGCAATAAATGAAGACTAAACAACTCATAGCATGTCATCTGATTTTGCAGGCATCCTTCTGAGGAAGTTTTGAGGGACTGCAGGCATATCAAAGCGGAACCTTGGAGGTCTCAACAAATAACTGATCCAAATGAACATCATAATGTGAAGACGAATAAAATAAGTCACAAAGACAGCCACTAAACAGAAAATAACAAACAAAGCTGTTGCTCTAGGATCCCTCCAAGTTAGAAGAGACTGTACCCTCTCTACTTGAGTAGTCAAATCACCTATCACTTCGAGCAACTTCCCCGCAATGCTTCTTAATCGATCATACCTCTTCCTTAGATTATCACCATTGGATTTAGATGGAAAGGGATCAAATTCTTCTTCTAGTTCCTCAACAGTGGCTGTATCAGCATGAGACAATTTGATATCCATGTGGGAAGGATATCTTGGCCTTGTTCTATAGCGACTAATCCCAACCAAAAGGAGGAATGAAAATGTTGATGGCAAAATTATCCGTGGACAGAAAATAACAAAGAGAAACATGAAGTAACTAAGCACCGTGGTAGCTGAATTCTTCCAAGCCCGTATCTCGTTAAAATGTTTAGCGGCATTAACCAAAACATTCAGAAGACTAGCAATCCTGTGAAATTGAGCTCTCCCCCTCCTCATGCTCCACACATTTGCCCCCATGTCTAGCATGTACTCCACAACCTCTTTACTGAGTGGTGGTTCAGCCCTTTTGAACCTCAATGTGGTGATGGCAGCAGCTTGGTTCCTCAAACTATCCAACTGAAATATAGACAGTGGACATACATAGTGCATTCTAGGAAACAAAGGTTGTGCGTAAGTTTGCAAAACATTCAACAAAGATAGACAAGAAATCCTCACAGCCAACTGAATTTCCCCCATCTTCCTGGCTCCTTGTGTGTGCAAGTTTATAAGCGGATAAGAGTGAGTGTAAATCCTATTACTTTCAAGCGTGGAGAGTCGAATTCTTACCTTGCCAATTCTCCTATCCACTGCTCCTTCATTTCGTTTCCCTTCAGTATTTTTCAGTCCAAGCAAGTTTCCATTATCAAACACAACAATTGTGATCACAGTGCAAGGATCATAGACTTCCCAAGTATATTGCTCATTCCATTTTGGAGAAAGACTATCTATAATAGTCCTTGTTCTCACCCACTTAGGACCATACTTAGCTACACAAAAGGCATCAGTGCGGTTTTCCTTCTTCATTGGAGAGAGCCCCACAGCATTCAGAATTCCCAATTCCAGAACACCAATACTTGGTTTCCTCATCCACTTAGATGATGCCCTGAGATCACTAGAGTAGTGAGTGACCTCATCAAGAACATGGTACCCTCCATCCAAAGAGATCCTCATGTTAAGTTTACTAGAAAACCTAACCTCCTCTTCACCCTCATTTTCCTTTGGCTTCTGAAGGTTGTACCATACACTAGTTGTTGGAGTAGCATCAATTCTCTGCTCCACATTCTTCAAAGGAACCACGCAACTTCCCAAGCTTTCATGCTTGTTGGAATTCCCTTGCTCAATGCTCACAAGCAAGGAATCATCAAAGGGTTCTGCTACAACAAACATCAAATCCTCATTCCACACGGGGTTTGTATTGCTTTTCATGGAACGACTCCTCAAAGCCAAGTTCCCCAGAACGCCTTGAATGAAAATCTCCGAGTTATTGCCACTCTTGTTTTTAAGCAACAAATCCTGAGCTTGAACCACATTTAGTCTAAGATACCAAAGCCTAGGAGAAATATACACCTTTGAACGAGTGTGAGCAATGTTTTCACCACCAGCCTCTGCTGCATCTGTATGCCAAGCCTCAGGAAAAGCTTCATCTGCCTGAGTTCCCATCCATACAGACGTCATCAACTCACCGTGAAGTTTCACCCCATTTTGATCCACAAGATTGCACCATTGTGGTGCCAAGGGACTATCAGGAGGAACCCTCATGGGAATATCACAAATTGTGAATGCAACACGCCCCATGAACTCATCAGAGTCACCGTTATCCTTGTTCTTCACCACAATTTCCAAAACCTGTTCCTGAATCCTATCCTTGACAAAAGCAAAGACTTGGTTCCATTCTGGGGTAGTGGTTTTCTCCAAGCATTTGGTTGTTCCTGTGAGACTTCCAAGCTTCACTTCCACATAAGGATTGCAAGGATGAGATGCACAATTTTCAGGCAAGTCTTTGGCCCTAACAACCCTGGCAAACAGAAACTGCATTTGTTCAACCAGGTCAAATGCAGTAGGGAGCCTATCACCACTGATCACTCTTCCAGCATTGATGTTTGGTGTTGTCTCCTTCAGAGAGAAATCCTCTTTGTTCTTCTTCTGGTTTTGAATGTTTGGACTTTTTTCCTTCTGAGATGAATCCTCTTTGTTCTTCTTCTGGTTTTGAGTGTTTGGACTTTTTTCATTCTGAGATGAATCCTCTTTGTTCTTCTTCTGGTTTTGAGTGTTTGCACTTTTTTCCTTCTGAGATGAGTCCTCTTTGTTCTTCTTGTGGTTTTGATTTGCCATTGTTTACTCTACAAAAGTGAACACAGAATTCAACTAAGTCACAAGCAAGCATGTAATGTAACATGAACAAAATGGCAAATAGTAACAAGACAATCAACAAGCCTGTAAGCGTATGTTTCATACTCTTAATTTTGAAATGTGTTTCCTTAGAATTTCATAACAGAGAAGAATGTGAGGCTTTTTTGTGAGGGTGGGGATTTGGAGAGAAAGAAAAAACCGTTGTCAGTTATGAAATGAGGATACATAACTTCTATATTGATTATGGTTTGTAACAGCTTAACATATTCTTTATCATATTTTTATTTTGACAATAAATACACACTTAATTTTATTAAATTGTTATAATGTGCGTGGATATGGTAATCATTGGTTTTATTATTTTATTTTTGTTTAAGAGATATGTTATCGGTCATAACTCATCACCATTGTCATATATGGAGCAAAACGGAGCTGGAATAACACCTAATTGTTATTATTGAACAAAAATTCAAACACTTGGTCTAAAGGTATTTGAAATTTGTTTGAGTGACATTAAAAAATTGAGTAATCTAAATATACGTCTTAAAAAAAGTACATGTTAATTGTAAAAAAACAAAAAAAAAAAAGTTTGGTGAAATACAAAAAATGTCCTATAAGGAATTTTGTCTTGCTTAAAACATTAGTTTGATCATATCTTTATCATAAAGGGAAAATAAAATAAACAATTAGCTACTGTTCTGTGAAAATATTTTTCTTATGTAAATTTTTTTAATTGCGGATGAGGGATTTATTGTACTTTTGGAATTATGTGTTGTCATTTAAGTTCTGAAAGAGTAGTATTTTAATTTTTAACCCACACAATGTATGGGTAATTTTTATATTTTATTAATATTATATAAAAATAAAAAATATAAGTATAAAAAATATGTACTTC
>JAMLFT010010087.1:0-12149 GCA_026544285.1 Pachyrhizus erosus
AGATTAAGTTAAAATGGAAAAATGGCACATAAAGAACATTATGAAGAACAAAACGTGGTGATAACTCGACAATCCCAGAATGATGTGCAGTTACTGTGGACCCATTAGGGAGGTGTATGATGACAGGATCGATTTTTGAGTAAGCTTTGAACCAATGCAAAGATGAAGCCACATGGTCGGTAGCTCCGGAATCAATTATCCATGAATTTGTGTGTGAATTTTGTGAGTGTGTGTTACTGGATGAGTGATTAACAACGTATGAAATAAATGCATGTTGGTGTATGTTACCAAGTGATGGACCAGAATTAGGATTTGGCTCATTTTGTGTTGTCATGTTAACTTGATTGGGCTGAGAGAGGGAATTATCCACAGATCCTGAATTGGTAGAACTAGGCATGTTTTGGAGAAGAGCCATTAGGCTTTGGTATTGGGCTGGAGTGATTCCAAGACCCGACCCATCAATGTTGTTCCTTTGACCGTGCTCTGATACCATAATAGAGTTTTGAATGATAAGGGAAAGAAATGCAGAAGTCTTTGTGTGAAAAACAGCTTTTATTAATTAACATCAAGCATATGTACAAGACTTATATAATACAAGTTTACCAGATTTACCAGAACAACCCAAGACTAGCGGATGGAGAAAACAAAATTAGAATCTCAATAACAAACTATACAGCTCACCACAATGCTAACAGCCCATATATATCTCAATCAGCTTCTATAACAATGTTATTTAAAGAGTTATCTGCAACAAATTCGGAACGTGCCAATCGGTTTGTGAAATTATCTTGTTGGACCTGGTCTTTCTTTGTTAGTTTTTAATTTCACATCGTGAAAAAATGTATTAGTGTTTTTCATAATCAAACTAATTAACATTTTCTTAAAATTGAACCTTTCGTATTTTCAATATTTATGTAGTACTTGTAGGGCGTTATATAGATCGCTGGTTAAATAGGTCATTTGGAGGCTAAACAGGTCTCGTATACTAAAATTGCATAAGAACACTTTTGCCTTTCAAAATACACACATCAACCACATTAACCACATTAAAAAATTAGTACAATTTGCTATAGGCTTCAGATTTTTTTAAAAAAGTATGTCTGGTGGCCATCAATTGTAAACATATTTAATGCAAAAATAAAAAATAAAAATCAACAACTATCACATATTTAACCTATTAAAACAATCTCTTTCTTTTAATGAAGGGAAACATTATGACAAAATCACAAAGAAGTGGCGGCCAAAAGCCGACACTAATATAAAGAGTTCAATGCTAAAGAGCAATCTAGTATTGGTGAAGTGACAATCTCAAGGTCCTATAACAAAGTCGATACAAATTTTTTGAGATTATTAGAAGAGGTCGTTGTTTAATAAGGATGACCTAGACACCACATAAGCCAAGGTTATTATTAGTGATAAAAAGAAAAGTCTATTGTCATCGACGATGTTTTTTTTTTTTTTTTTTCATTTTCTCCATTAGTTACAACTAAAACAAAATCACCATTTCCAACTCCTACACCATTGCCTCATAAATTCCCACCAAAAACCACAACCCTACCACTTAGGATCCAAACCCTAAAACCTTTAAACTAAAAAAATAACAAAATTTAAAAGATCTAGAAAAAAATCGAATAAAGGAAGAAAAATAGAACTACCTCCGTCGCTATCTCCATTGCTAGAAGGGGAAGGTTGCAAATGGATAAAATGGGTTTCCAAGTGATGGCCAAGTCCCATAGCTTAATACAGACGGTTCTGGGTAGTGGCGAGGTTATTGTTTACCATTGACTCTACATTTTTCAAATTTCAAACGAAGATGGAAGAAAAGTCAAGGTAAAGCAAAAATGTTTTTTTTTTTTTTTTTTTACACTTAAGTTACCAGCGACAACCTAGCTATCACTTACCATGTAAAAGTATTTTTTAAAAAAGATTATTCAATAACAATGCTCGCCATTAAGAAATATGTTTTTAAGAAACTTATTTGGGTATTGATTAATATTAGAATTTAATTTAAACATTTATATTATAAAGATTGGTCTTAAAGTTAGTTTGTGTGTGAGATAAAATTTATATTTACTTAGAAAATAACATAAATACACTTGTAATACTGTATTTATGATTTGTCGAAGGAATGGTAAGTAATTATGATAAGACATGTGAAAATCAAGAATATAAGGTTACAAGATGTTTAGAACTAATATTCCAAATTAACAAAGTGAACACCCTGGTACATAGGTAAGAAGAGAGCATCCTAATTTAAGCCCAAGACGAGGGTCATCTCATGACCAGGGTAATATATTTTATTTTGAAAAAAAAAAAAAAACGAGAAATACACTTGTAAATACTTCTTAGTACAAATTGAAAATATCGCCTATAGAGAGCGCCCAAGAATTCAAAGAGCTTGAATGGTGTATCACCTATGCATTAACTTAGATAACACCACTTTATAGGAAATGACCAATGATATAAGGCAGGCATGAGAAACGTAAGATCCGCAATAATTAACTTAAATTTTATTCAGTATCAGCTATTTATGGTCCCTCACTTGAACATAAAAGTCCTTGCACATAACAACAATTATGCTTGACATGAGAAAACTTTTAAAGAACTCATCTAAAAAATTTAGCTACTCTAGCAAATATTCCATTTCTGTATACTAGTGTAGAACATTTAGCACTATTTATGGGAATCAATTCTACCATTAGACCAGTTTTTTTATTCATAATAATAAAAGACATTAAAAATTTAACAGCTTACTTACTTTATTTATTTAACTGAATTAAACTACTTAATACCATTAGATTAGTTTAGATCTTCACCAATCCACCCCAAATATTCTAGCCTTTTGCAACCGTGGTCATTTTTGTTGGAGTGAGCTCTCTCAACCACCACAGCAATCTTTAATAGTAGATCACTTAGAAAAAATTTGGAGAATGCCTCTCCTTTGGCCAATGAGAACTATTCACACAATCTCGACCAACCAAACGACACAATGTTGGAGAATTAGCTTAGTTTATCTATAAAAGAATCCTAAACTTGGAACAACAACAGTTAAAATGAATGCCAGAAGGCTCAAATTTGAGCTTATGCACGTTGGAGAGCCCTCAGAGCCACTAATTACTCTCCCAACTCATAAAAGGCATAACTATAAGTCTCCCAGACACATCACAACTTATCATTATTTAGTCAAATATGTCATGGTAAAATAATATTAACAAGACTCTGGAGTCAGTAATGGAATGCACCAAAAACCTTTCAGTAGACACATTAAACTCTAATCACAGCAGCAACTATATACCGAATGTACAGTTTTGAGTAAACCAATATAAGTATTTTATTTATTATTCATCCTTCGGATTTTTAGAACTATTTATATAATATGTCTATTTACGAAAAATTTACAAAAACATTTGCTTGTGAGTCACAACTAATTGCACATCCTCAAGGTTTGTCCAATGACCTCCATTGGCCTTCCTTCACCCATCAAGACAAAGCTCATCATCAACAACTCGACAAATGCTTTTAATTACATGCATGACAAGTACAATGCACATATATTATCACCGTTAGATTATTATTTCCAACTTCTAGTCTTGTTGAGATACACTCAACCCAACATCTTGCCAAAGCTCTACGAACTCAATAATCTAACCCAACATCGTGCCTAGCTAGGCTCCCTGGACAAGGTAAGTTAGCTAAACAAAGTACGAGAAAGTTTTGGCAGACAATGGAACCAAAGAAAGCAGAATGCAGAGAGAGGAATTGAAGGTAGTAAATAACAGCCAATATACCTTGCAGTTACAGAAAGAGTACGTGTGTGGTTTTCATGTACAAGGTAATTAAACTGCGTGCTTCCCTATTCTGTAATAAAGGCACCTGTGTGGTTTGGGAATGAAAATGAATTCCACTCATTTTTTTGCTTTGCAGTGTCAGTTGAACCCAAGAGTTCCCCCAAACACTTCATAGAAGAAGGCTTGTTATGGACCCCAGTTTACACTAGCTAGCCCACCTCACGTGAAGCATTCAGAGGAACTCCAAGGGACAGCCAACAGAAAACCCCGGAAGAAGTTATACATGCTTCTGAACTACTTGTCTTGGATGAACAAAGGCACAACAATTGTTCTATTTATGGTAGAGATTTTCATGTATATTGATAAAAATAAATAAATAAATAAATGCGAATTGTATGTGGACATGGAGAATTCTACGCAATGAAGGTACTTTAATTTCTTGGTCTGAACCTGGTCAGGATGTTCGCCAAGAAGGGGAGTCGGTGATGGAGTGGGCTCGTTGCTGCTAAAGTAATTCCAGAGCTAACATAATAAGATGCTTGCCGTTCCCGTCACTGTCATAGTCATGAACTTTAAAGCTAGGATAAACTTAATGGGTGATCTTATGTATTCAGAAAAAGGCAATTAAAATAAAATCCACTGGAAATCATATAATATGAACATCCAATTGTGCTTTTGATGATATTTTGCTCAACTCCACATTTTGTCATTATTTCTAGTTCTACACCATTCACTTTAATTATCATCTTGTTAGAAAACTTCTAAATGGGCATGCTTTGATCCGTTTAATACTATATGCCACTTTGGAGACTTGATTTTATTTTATTTTATTTTTTGCTTCTGAAAACATAAATAAAAATGGCAAAAAAAAGTTTGACGAAGTTTAATATTTTTAAATTTAAATATTTCAATATAAAGTTTGATGAAGTGAAAATAAAACAATATTTTAATATAACTGCAGTCATATATTTAAGGATCTTGTTATCAAATACTCGTGATATTGGTTAAGAAACATTAAATATATATTCTATTGAACACTTATAGTTATTTAAAATGATTTTTCTGTAGACACACCGAAGGTATAGGTATTTTAGATGCTTTAAGTGTTGTTGTTTAATTAAAATTGAGGCTTTAAATTATGTTTAATTAAAATTGAGGGTTTACATCAGTAACCTATATAATAAAGATAGACATTTAAAGTCATAGTTGACTTCTTGGTAAAATTTCAATTATGATTGAAAAATGATATTATTTAAGTTGTGTCATTTTTCTATTGTATCAAGTACACTAATCAAGCAAACAAAAATAAAAAGTCTTTTTATTATAACTTTTTTATCAATTAATACTAATAACTTTATCACGTAGATTCTCATATTTTGTTATGTGTTGATTTTTACTTTACTTTTCACATTATTTATTGATTAATGTTTAAATTTTTTTTTATAATCATCAAATATTTAAAAGATTTATCAAAGACAAAGTAAATCTATAAAATATCTCAACAAATATAATCTTCAACATCACTACCATGATTATCTCCACCATTACTACATTCACCATCAAAGACCATTATCACCACAATCACCATTGTTATCACATTTATGATTATTGTGTGTCACTACTATTATGACCATTGTTGTGTCATGATAGTAGCGACAATAGTGATGACGACTGTCATAGTGATGATGATAATGAGTTAACAATAATGTTAAAAAAAATAATAGGATAGTTAAAATATTTTAAGATGTGATAATTAAAATTTCTTATAAATTTAATTTTTGTTTTATGTATCTTTTAAAATTTTTGATGGTTAAAGGAGATTTTAATTCAAAATTTTAAGTGTATTAATCTCAATTGTCTATTATTTTTAATCTTAATCTAATAGTTATTATTAATTATTCTCATGTAAACATTCTCATTAATTGTGATAATAAATATATTTGCAATCATGTTTTGCTTTAGGCAAATGACCTTCATATTTTGTAAAAAAAATTAAAGAGTATTAAATACACATCCTTAATTACTTAAAAAAAATCTTTTATTGAAATATAATAAATATTTTATTTTTAAATTTTTTTTTATTTCCTTAATTAATATATGCACTTAATATATAAAATAAAAATTTGTTGATGAATTGTGTCTATTTTAGACGTAAAATCACTTGAATTTTATTTGTAATAGGAGTTTAAAGAAATTAAAACATAGAAGAAGTATTTATTTTAAAATAATTAATAATTATAAATTTTCTTATTAATTGAGTTATAACTTTTAATATTCTTACACTTTAACTTAATAGTTTACATCTATTTATAGATAAATTATTTTCTTATCATAAAGATATTTTTTTATCTCAAACTTCATTAAACATTTTTAACAATATCTTCTCTATTAAATTTTAAAAAATAATTTAATACGTATACATTTAAATTATTTCTAAGTTAGATTTACCGTACAACTCACCTACTTTCGCTTGGAATAGAATACTTATTTTTAATTATTAATATTAGAATTGTACAAGAATACTTTCGCTTTTCAAAATACAAACAATAATCACGTTAAATGACGTAATACTTAATGCCACTACCTACAGTAGACTTTTAAGATTAGATCAGTTCTTTAAAAAGCTTTGGAATAAGTTCTTTCCATTGAAGGTCGCCGCGTTCGTATGGAAGGTATGGCATGGAATAGAATATCAACTTTTGACAACCTGTCTAAAAGGGGATCATATATCAAGAGGACTTGAAGTGTGTAGGGTATTTGTGTTGAAAATGGAAGTGTGTGTGTCACATCTGTTTTATGAGTGCAGAACCTTCTCACAAGTATGGAGGGTATGCCTAAAGTGGCTTGGACTGTTGGACTGAGTTCTGCATCACACAATGACTAAGAGGTATTTCCTTCAACTTTTTGGGTCTGCTTAGCTTGTTCTAGTTCACACTCGCGAGAGGTACAGCAGGTCATTTTTGGGTCATATGGTTTGCTATAATTTAGTCAATTTGGAAGGTTAGAAATCTAACTGTACATGTGTTTGAATCAATAGCAATTAATGTGGATATATCAAGGATATATTTGGATAAATTTTTTATAATTATTTATAAAAGAAGAAAATAAAATAAATAAAATAATTTTTCTTATATATTAATATTGATTTATGTATAGACTAATTTATAGAATTTCTTTCATATTAACTTCTGCAAAGGTTGATTTTTAATTTATATATGAATTAACTTTAATTTATAAAAAAGTTTATAAAAACAGAGTCTAAGGAATAGTCTTTAGCCTAGTTGACTAGGAAGGTTCTAAGGTTCTCTAGTAGGATGCTTAATCCTTCAAGTGGAGGTGAGGTAGTATAGAGCTCTTTGGAATCAAAGTCAGACTGCTCCAAGATGTGGAACAGGCATTTTTAGTACATTAAGCATAAGAAACCAGAGAAGAGGTCGAGGTGTTACACATGTATTATCATTATATATTTTGAAAGCTTAGCTAAGCAGCATTTTTAGCTCTTAGTTGACTGTTTAGGCTGATTTATGTCTATACTTAAAACTATGTGTAGCTTATAACTTCTGCACAGCATTAAGGTTTTGTTTTTAAAAAAATATATCTGATGCTCAATGCCGTCAGTCATAAACATATTTTAAAGCATGACTTATTTAATACACTTTTAACTTAAACAACCTATATTCGTAAAGGGCAACACTTCTATATAATATTTTAGATGATTATGGTATTATTTTTCATTAAAATTAGAGTTTAATTTTGGTAATTAATATTATAGATTTAAGTTAACATGTGTTTTTTTAGATAAATATAATACTCTCTTTTCACCTTTATATTTTCTTCATTTCTTTTTAATTGTTAAATTATTAATAAAATTTTATTTTTATTTATTTGTCATTTTTAAAATTTAAAATAATATTAATTTGTGTCTCTTATTTTTACACACATATATATATTTATTGTAAAGTAAAAATAAAAATAGATAAAATAAGACATTTTACTATTTCAGTTTAACTGCTTAACAATTCATAAGCAATAGCCATATCGATAGGCCCATGTAATGTCCAAAGCTGAGTAAAAATATTTCAATCAAAGAAAAAAATGACTATTTGATTCTCAATTTGTAAATTTTTTTGGCTTAATGATCTAATTACAAGATTCATACATGTGTACACCTGCCTAAGCTTTACTACCTTGATCCATCCTTTCTCGATAACTAATTGAAACCTTTTGTTGCAATGTACATTTCTCCCACATGCAACTTGATTTGAAATCTCATGTCTTCAAGCACTTTTACACATATTATCTTGGATGTAAAGAAGTCTTCAAGAATCTCCACAATTAGTGATTTTCTTCCACTTAAACATATACATCTGAACTCCAACTTAAAATAGTGTCCAGTAATACAAATTAACATAGTATAGCTAGAAAACGTTTCTATATTCCAAAACATATATGTAAGGAGTTTACAACTTCTTAAAAAATCTGAATGATTTTAGCAGTCTTATGTATGTCCGATAAATTTAAGAAAATAATTAATAATATTTAATTATGTATCATCTAAAAAATTGATTCGTAACCAGACAGCGATTCAGTATTACTTAATAATTTCTATCAATAAAGACAGTTTGGCTCAACAATATCAATCCTGATGACTTCGAAATACTAGGGTTGCATGACAGAGTTTCTGTTTAATGATGCGTCATATTTTAAAACTGTACGTCTTCAGTCATGTCAGTAGTGATTGAATATCTTGTCATGGCAAGATTAATATTTAGCCCGTTTTTAGGCTTTTCTCTGCGTGCAAATTTTGTTCCTAAAGTGCACCTGTCCCATGCTACAAGGTTTTACAAAGATATACTCTAAAATAAATGAGTTCCGAATTTGATCATATATTCATATGTTTCATATGTTTTTCCTTTTGTGTTTGTTTCTCAACTTGGTATCATGACAATTACAGATTCATGGATGTCAACGATTCTAAAGCATGTCAATACAATGAAGATTAGAGCTGCAAGCAAGCTGTTTATATATTAAATTGTTTAAAACTTAAAATAGGGGTATCTTTTCCTTCGTGTATGAGTACAAGGTCAATTGCTTAACTACAAATGTAGATGTTACAGCCTCAGCTAAATATGATCCTTCCACAATAACAGACCACGATAGTGGTAACCAGAGTGAAATAAAACTGAACCTTATCTCCTTAGAGTGCCATTGCATTTCACAAGATGACAATTATTGAAGGCCACTTTAGTTAGCTAACAGATAAAAAAAATAAAAAACGAAGATTGTAAATTTGTGTGCTTCCCTGTTATAATGCAATAAAAAGACACAACAAAACCTTGATCACAAAAAATACCTAATGAAAGGAATTCGGTTCCTTTTGGGTATTCAAGTACAAAAATCCACATTGGGAATGAAATGAATTATGTTAACTCTTGATACGTAGTGTTAGTTAAATCAGGAGTTCCTCCCAAACACTTCATTAAAGAAGCACTATCCTTTCTAACTAAAGAGTATGTAGCTAGCTCCTCATATGAAGAGTTCAGGGGAACTCCAAGAGACAGCCAACAAATAACCTCTTGGATATGTATCTCTAGCTTCTAGCTTGTCTTGGTTAAACAAATGCGCAGCAATAGTAGAGATATTTTGCTTAGAGAACAAATGAAGGCGAAAGTTTATGTGGTCATGCAGAATTCTAAGGTAAATAAAGTTTGTTCAGTTTCTACTGCTAATCCTAGTCTCAGGATGTTCGCCAAGAAGAATGGGAGACTAATAAAGAAAGACTCTTTTTACAGCATCAGAGTGAGCTCGCAATTTCTTGAAAATTAATACAAATCATCAAAGTCTAACAAAAAATTCATTCTAAATCCTCTTCACTTGTCATGTATTCTTTCGTTCACGTAAATATAAGAGATCTGTGCAGTTAAAAGAAAAGGAAAATAAATGTAAATTACTCTCTTCAATCGATCTTATATTTTTATATACAGGTATATTTTAAGATTTTGTAGTTATGATTTGTTAAATTATTATTTATATACATATTCTCGCTTCTTAAGTTGTTCTTTATTTCTTGGAGAATAAAATTAACATTACTGGTAATACATACTCATACTAGCTATTATTTAAATTTAAGCTGAGAAATAAAATTAATTTAGATTTAGGAGAAAAAAGAAAAATTTAAAATTTGTAATGGGAAAATTTAGAGCTAGGGGCGAAATGGCAAATGCTAAATGAATAATTTTAGATTATTAGTTGTTAAAATATAAATTTTAAAGGGAATATTTAACATTAAAAATTAAAAGTAACTGAGTAATTGGTAAATGTAATTAACGACAACGTAAATTTATAATATATTAAGAATGGGTTGTAATTTTTTCCGTAAAACATTCATTGCAAGTTTTTAATAAAAGTGAGCACCAGGGATAAATATTTACATAGAATTAAGTCTACATACTTTTAGTCATTTACTGTTGCAACTCTTTAGTTCCATTTGATGGTGAAGAGTTTGGGTAAGAGTCTTACTCTACTGACACTCAATAAATAATTAAGATCTCGTTAACATCTTTTATTTTTTTCTAACAATCTTCTTATTATATTATATCATCAATTATATTAATTATTTATTTATTTTAACCTATTTACATCCAAAAGATATACAAAGATTTTTTTTATGTAATTTATATGAAATTCTAAATTCAAATTACATCACCATCATTATAAAAATAAAAATAAAAATAATGCACATTATACCTTCACACAATGATTTAATCAATTCTTAACACATATAATGCTGAAGTCATGATAATTCATGTATATCTAAAGGTAATGCATTTTAAATAGGGAAGCTTATTTTCAAAGAAATTATTTTTCTTAATTTTTAAACTCCTTAAAATTATATTATTTATTATAAGTTGTGAACAAAATTAAGCTTTAATTCAATCACACAATTTAATATATTATCAAAGAAATAGTTGAAATTATTTTCTAAAATCTGCAGCATTGCCATCTTTCCTTAAACTTTATAATTTTTAATTTTTTTTAATCATCTAATTAACCAAATGTTACGCCAATATTGGCTTTACTAGTAAAGTAGACAGCATTGATGAATATGTGAACTTAATTAATGGAATATTGGTCTACCCTTCTAAGCTAAACTTAAGCACAGGTGTTAAATATTAGAGATACAAGCTAGCCATGAAAATAAACATTTGATGCATGTTTCACTATTTTCTCAAAAGTTCCTTCAGACAACAAATATTTAATAAACACAAGTTGAACTAAATAAACATTTGAACTGTAAGTATAACGCAAACGAATGAGAGGATTATCTTTTTTTTTTTTTTTTTTAATGCTTAATCTGAAAAAGTGCAGAAAACAAGAAAAGAGAACGTTAAGGATGGGAGTTTTCTACTTGGCTTCTGCCATGCCCAAAAATATTTTAGTTCTAGTTATTGCATCAGCATCGCATTCGAAGACCCATGTGTTGTGAATTCAAAGTAAAGTAAGCACACTTTTGCGTAGTAGATTCCATCGGGAATATATATGTGGCAAAAACATGGAAGAATTAAATATGTGGCCACTCGATATTGGGTTCTTACTTTTATTCTCTTCCTACTTCAATTTCCTATTGCCCAATGTTGAGTCTAGGTTCACTTGCTTGCACATTTATCACTCTACTTTTGTACAAGGGCGAATTTTACAGGGCAACACAAAGCATAACTCATTCTGAACAGTGAGCTTGGGCACACCATGCAGGACATAACATATAAATCCAATAGAATAGAATAATAATTGTATCTGCACTAAGGTTAAAGGCACCTTTTCTTTCAGTTGTGCTGCCCCTTCTCGTCTAAGTCCATCACGCACCTTCAATCCTTCGTAGTATGATCCGCAGGATAAGTATTTATAAAGATACCTAGTGGTCAGATCAGTAAAATACAATATATAATAAGAGATAATAAGAATGAATAATATGTATTATTTTGAGAAAACAATTTTTTATATATACATACTTATGAATCATAAGATCCATAAATCATACTTTTTGATTAAAAAAATATTAACCGAAATCATCTAATAATAAATCATGATGATGATAGAATTAAAATAAGATAATAATCTTCTTAATCTCTATATGGATTATATCAAGTTGGACAAATACTCAAGTGACCGAAACATCCTGAGCCGAATCAGCATTCAAGAATCTCTTTAGAAGGTTTAGCTGAGAGGTCTCAGCTATGTCAGTACAATAATAACAAGTTCCTTCGAAATCACCATACAGTCAAGCTATTCTCTTTGAAGTATAACTGGGGAACCTTAAGTTGCATTTTATAATGTGTTTTTCATAATAAATATTATTATATA
>JAMLFT010010088.1:0-12149 GCA_026544285.1 Pachyrhizus erosus
TATAAATGTAAAATATAATTTATATGTTAAAAAAGTATTTTTTTATTATTAGAAACTTTAATAAAAAAAATATATTATAAATTTTAATTACATAAAAATAAAAATTTATAATGTACATTGTATAGACTAATATACTAGTTGAAATAATTTTAAAAAATAAATGACGATAATGCTTCAACACGCATGAAAAGTATAATGAAATATTATATTATATTATTCTTATTTTCACCCTACTATTAAAATTAAAATGTAATTTTTAACTTTATGAGTTTTTAAATACACAGAATATATAACAAAACTCATCCATTATGATTTGTCCTATTTTAGCATATTTACCAAATACTACTAAAACTTTGAGTCTTATAAGCATGTATTGCATGTAAGAATCGTGGGCACATTTACTAATATGTGTTATGTGATAAGTATGTTATGTCTCTCAAATATGATCAATTTTGTATTTAAAAAATATATTTACAAATCTAGATAATTTTCTACTTCTTTTGTAAAATTTCTCTACGATCATATTTTTTACCATTCATCACATTCTATCAAGTATGTGATATGTCCCTTATGTTTGATTAATTTTATACCTGGAAGGTGCATTGTGGAACTTGGATTCTCTTTTGTTTTTCCCATAAGGTGTCTCTCTAAATGAATTATTGATCGTGCATCACATTCTCTCTCTTTATTGATTATTGTGCAATGACCAATCAATAATTACGTTCCTTATAGGATCTTGGCTAGACGAAAAATGGGTTTGTGATATGTTATTTAAGTATGATTCGTTTTATATCTAAAAAGTGCATTTAGGAACATGAATCTTCCTCTGCTTCATTTCTCTACAATTGAATTGTTAATTACCCATTACATTCTCTTTCTGAATTCTTATGCAATGACCAAGATAGATATACATTTTTTTTCTTTCCATTTATTTGGTTGTGTAAAAAGTAAAAGAAAGAAAAAAAATAATGTAAAATTAAATAAACATCACAAATAAAAAATTAAATGTAGTATAAATAAGGGTATTTTTGTCATTGTATACAAAATAACCCTTTTTCATCCATTTTTCGTCCATAAATAGGAGAATTACAAAACTAATGTAAGGCCAAATTGCAAAACCTAATCTTTCTGCTATTGGGGACGTCCAAACTAAGGAAGGACTATTCTTTTGCCACTTTTTGTTCCATCCTCGACCAATGCCTTCCCTTTTTACTAAAACAAATGAAGTTATCAGGTATGATTAATTTTATACCTAAAAGTATAGTTGGGAACTCAGATTCTCTTCTACTTCTCCCACAAGATCTTTCTTTAATTGAATTCTTAATCATGCATCATATTCTCTTTCCTTATCAATTATTATACAATGATCAATCAACGACTAAGATTTTTGTAAGATGTTGGTCAAAAGAAAATACAATTATGTCACAAGTATGTGATATGTCCCTCAAATATGTTTAATTTTATTTCTAAAAAGTATATTTAGGAGAATGAACCATTTTTCTGCATTTCTCACAAGATTTCTCTACAATTGAATTCTCCAATATACATTATATTTTCTCTCTCTCTTTCTTGATTATTGAGGAATGACCAATCAACAACTAAAATTTTTGTAAGACATTGGTTAGACAAATCTATAATCGTGGAAGATCGGAGTCGATACATTTATAATAAGATAAGAACAAAAAAAAAACATAAAATATATTAAAAAGTATTCATCAATAATGAGATATCCTAAAAGATGTTAATTACTATGTAGGAATTACCATCCATGTGTTAATGCTTTTGGACCGATTTTGGTCAATATTCAAATGTAGTTGAATATTATTAATTTTTATAAATTAAAAAATTGAACTACGTGTCACAAAAAAAAAAAAAAAAAAAATAGGAGCATACACACTTGGTGGTCTTGCCCTATACAATTATCTCTGTGGGAGAGGATTGGTCCCGGGTCCTATTTGTACTGTTTTATGTGTGCCTGTCAAAGCCACCCCTCAGTAACAAAGGTCGTTTCTTCTGTCACAGTAACATTCTCTTTCGTTGGAGCAAACACGTTCTCTCTCTCACACACACACATGAAAGCATATACATAGATAGACGATAGGTTCATTCTCGATTACGTTTTTTCATCCTCCGAGAGATAAATCCGAAACACTACCACCATTGTACAAATCGAACAAGACACACGTTCGATACTCCAGGAATCTCACTTTTTCGTTTTCCTCGACGTCTTTCCATGATCTAGACTCGACCCCTCATAGGATCATGCACAATTCTTAAAACCCTTTGTTTTTCTCTGGTAGTGGCATCTATTATCTTCGTTTTTCTCGCGGGTTTCTCGTTGAGAATGATGCAAAAGTGGCGTTTTTTTATGCCTTGCTTCTTTGTTAGGTGACATGCACCATGCGGGCTACGTGAGTACGGAGGTGCCTGTGTTTTTTGTTATGTGCGTTTGTTTATGAGTGCGTCCTTGTCAGAGACAGATATAAAGACAATAACAATGACAACAGGAGCGGCGAAGCTCAACTATGCGAAGGTCTCAGCATGCGTGACATGTCTTTTGTGCAATAAATTTTTCAGAAACGCCACCACAATATCAGAATGCTGCCATAGTTGTAAGTACTTCGCTTTCTCATCTACCCTCTTCTGTTTCTCGTCCTATGCTTTGTTCAATTTTGTGGTCTACTTTTCAATCTTTTTTTTTGCTGATAAACTAATTTCTTGGATCTTGGCTTCTGTAGCACATGAATTGTGTGGTCTTAGTTTTTCCTTCTTTTTTTTTTTCTTTTCTTTTCCTTTTTATGTGTTTGGAAACCGTAATGCCCTATCCCTATCACTCTGTTTTATGGCCTGCTTATCTAGTGATTTTATTGGAATCCTTTGTTAATTAATAATAACTTGATTTAGCCTCCATGCAGCTCAAAGATTTCCATTTAGTATTTACTCATCATGTGGTAACTAGCAAACATTTCGTAGCATTCTATATGCAAATGTCATGCTGTCTACAATCTGCAGGATAACTCTTATGAGTTGTTTGTTTCAATTGAAATGCTGATATCTTTTTATGAAGATGATTCTAAAGCAGCATATTTTTATCAAAATAATTTAGTTAAAATTTTATAGGCTTAACTGAAATGAAGCATGTTTTGATTTTTACATTTATACAAACAATAAGGAACAAGGTATGCGTAGTTATTTGCTGATGCAAATATCTCTTTCTCCAATTATCAATAAATTCATGATTATATCCTGAAATTCAGTGAAATTATTTTACTTATCTGAGAAACTTAAAGGGTCCTTGGTATGATTGAAAACGAGTGTCTGCTTGGTAATAGTGGGGTGAACAAAAAAAGGTAGAGAATGAAAGATGTATCTGGGCACTTACACACGAATTACTTGCTGATTTCTTCTATATTCACTCTTGCATATTGGGAGCTTGTGCTTATGCTTAGTCATGTTAATTTCAGTGACTAAGACTTGTGTATGATTGTGCAAGAAACTAGGCTTCAGTCTCCATTATTCCCTTGCTTTCAGTTTTTTTTTTTTTTTCATGTAATGAATATTGCTCATTGTTTTTCTTTTCCATCTACCTTTCTGTTTCTGAATCTGTATACAAGTTGAAAGTCTAAATCTTGAGTTTAACTACAGTTTGCAGGGAATGTATAGACAAGAAGTTAATAGATGAGAAATTAAAGCACTGTCCAATATGCAATCGAGACTTGGGTTGTTCTCCACTTGATAAATTAAGGTAGTCTAAATGAACATGACTTTACTTTCAGAAATGATTGACAAAATGGTCTATAATTCTCTCTGCTGCATCTGTTTGATTTCATTTCACTTGATCATACTATTGTAATCCGTATGATCATGTGATTACCTTGATAGCATAAATTTATTTTTCCATGAAATTACTTGATTTTAAGTCTAGAACCATGCAGGGATAGGTATGGTTGTTTGTGACTGAAAACAAGTGAATGAGATTTTTACAGTAATCTGAGTTTATCATGGTTGTTTGGTTCTGTGCATGCACCATGGGAAAAAATTGATGTGATCAATTCTGCTTTTTTTCCTGTTCTTATTTTTTTGTGATGGTTGAAATTTTCGTTTGTTTCTTTTTCTCCCTATCGGTGGAGCTTTCCTGAATTTTTCCTGACTTCTTTATTGTTATGGAAATGAACAGGTCAGATCCTTGTCTGCAAGATTTGAGGGAGAAAATTTTCCCATTCGAAGTACAAGATGCTTCAGTCACATTGAAAAAAAGAAAGATAGATTCTCCACCTTCGTTAAAAAACAATGCAGAAATAGACAAAGCTGCTTCAGAACCTGATAAAGCGAAAGATGTTAAGGAAGATGAAAACCACGGTGGAGTAGAAGTTCTGGAAGAAGCTTCAACAATTGGGTCTGCAAGAAGAGCCAAAGCTGCTGCTAGAATAAAATTTGTTCGCTCTGCGCCACCTCCTACTTGTCAACTTGACAAAGTTACAGGAGAGGAAGAGAAAGATGGTGATCGTCCCCGGGGTGAAGCTTCCAACGGTACTCTCAAAATCAGAATTCCGGTAAAGGTTATAAAGCTTTTCTTGTCCTCTAAGCTATATCTGGCTCTTTCTCAATCGTCACTTTGTTTCTGCTTTCAGGAAGCTAAAGCTATTTTAATCCTTTTATCCTTCACTTTTGTTTTAAAGATCTTCACATGTATGTTTTAGTGAATGGCTATTTCCGATGATTAACAGAATTCTTCAAAAGCAAGTTCAAGTCAACGAATAGGGGCCAACAAAAGGGACGATGTTGAGTTAAGAAATGAAAATGCTGATATGTTTGAGCCTCTAAGTAGCCTGGTGGAAGCTGGAAGCAAACACAAGTCTCGTAATAAGTCAACCATGCAAGAAAGTGGCGTCACTCCATTACTTGTGCGCTATAATGGCAATGCCTCTGATCAAAATGAGTCAACTCCTTCAAACTCAGATTCAGTTACTCGTCAAGGGCTTCTGAGCACCCAGGAGAAAACACCCAAAATCTGCGAGGACTTGAATTTTCCAGCACAACCTGAGATTGGTTCCAACACTGAAAGCAACAAAGAATTTGGTCCAATCTGGTTCTGCTTGGTTGCTGCTGAAGAGAGGTGAGATTACATTTCATGGTTTGTTTAACTTTAATAATTATGTTAACTGTTGAGTATCTGACCTTTGAATTTCTGTATACAGGAAAGCAAGTGCACGATTGCCACAGATATCTTCCTGCTACCTAAGAGTCAAGTGAGTTTAGTATATATTCCTATTTTTGTTATGAGTTTTTGTTGGCTGATCTTTTCCGGTGCTTGAATGAGCATGCCATGCATGAAATAATTGTTTATCTGGCTGATGTTCAGTATATTCACTTTTATATGCTCTTATCCATACTTTCACCTTTTCCTCTGACATCCCTTGGTCTATTTAAGTACTTCTTCTGTCATTCTGTGTATGTGCCATGTGATATCATTCTTATTTCTTATCATCCACATTGGCAATTTTGGTTTCTCGGACATTTTTGTAATTATTATTAATTTTCTAATTTATCTTCCTTATCAAGCACAAACTGGTATAGTATAACTGATAACTTCTACTGATCATTACAGGGATGGTAGTGTAACTGTTTCCTATATTAAAAAGTATCTCGTGAAGAAGCTTGGTCTTGCTAGCGAAACTGAGGTAAATTGGTTCTCTCTTTGCTAAAACTAACATTAGGGAAACAATGTATAGCCATTTTTCAGAATCTAATTGGTTTTCTGATTTACTCTTTCAGGTGGAGATCACATTACAAGGTCGGGCACTTTTATCTTCATTGCAACTGAAAAACTTAATAGACATGTGGTTGCAAACAGTGCCAAAGAATGAGATTCAGACATCTGTAGGAAACTCAGCTAAGGATTTTATTATGGTCCTTTCATATGGTCGAAAGGCTTAACACCTCACAAACTACCCTGCTATGCTTCCTTAAAGGATTTTTATTAATTTTCTGTCTATTTGAAGCCCAAGCTTTGTTGTTTGAGTGCTATTTGCGGTATATACATTATACTCCTGATTTACATTAGATTTATTGTTTATTTGAATTAGATTTTCTTTCATGTTATGAGCCTTTTATATCTATTTTTATTTCTGGTGTTTCTATTGCTTCGTTGGCTATCAAGCAGAAAATAGGAAAATTATGAAGATACATTCACTCTATTTTTTGACCGTACGAATAGAAGGAAGTGAGAGATGAAAAAAAACAAAAAGAAGAGAAACTACTACATGTGGTAGGAAATGGAGAGAGAAACGGGGAAAAAATAAGCTGGAAATGAAGGAAAAGTTACATGTATGACAATAGTAATTCTAAAAATATACATTACAAATCACTGCTAGCACTCAATGATGGTGCCAATCTAATTTAGCTTTTAGAAGCTAGTACTATTAAATAAATCGCTAGTTATGTTATAGATAGGAAAGTGAAAGAAAGAAGGACAAGAGAGAAGTATAGGTGAGATAAATGATTTGACGTGTAAGGTAAAAAATAAAAAATGTTAACGAAATATTTAATGAATAAGAATATTTATATTATTATTTATATGATAAGTTTGACAACATTTGTTTGTTTATGAAAAATGATTTATTCACAATACTTGGTATATATATAACTTGAGAGGAAAGAAAGAAGAAAAAAGAGAGAAACAGGAATAAAGAAAAAGAAAGTGACAGATATAATGGATTATGTGACAATAAGAAATAGGCGTAAGATGGTATACGAATTAAGGTATGAAAAAATCTGATTGTTTATTTATTTATTTATTTATTTATTCTAACGCATTAAAAATGAAATGACGCAAACTGTTAAAATCAGGGTAGCTGCGAATAGTTAAAAGTCAAAAGGAGAACAACTCCGCTAGTAGTGTAGATTTGGAAGAGTGGAGAACTCTGTTTGTTCAGCAAAGCAGTGGTTTCTTTATTTAATCAGAATAACACTACATGCGGCCTTTAGCAAGAAATTTTTTGTCTTCATTTCTCACAATAGTCCAACACTTTGACAATAAATCTAAGGTATATACTTCGTAGCTCCTTCACGTCCCACGGACGACTAACCCAAAAGGGTAAGATTTCATGTAATCTAAAGCGTGTTGGTGAGTAAAAGCAGATATTACATAACTACTCATCAAAATGGCATCTTAAGTTTGATTTTAGCTAGTATTAATATATTCTTTTTTTTTTTTTACAGAAAGTATTAATATATTCTTAAAAAGGCCATAAATGAAAATATATTATTGAAGTTTCTTAAACGACTTCACGTTCGTGCATTTTTGTCAAATCTAACCTATTACCTTTTTGACAACACACTAGAACGCAGAAGAGGAATAAAATTAACGAATATTTGGGACTACAAAAGTAGAGAATTTAAAAGGGAATCAAAATTCTTGTGACCAAAATTGTTACTTTTATAACTTTCTATTCTTCATTCTAGCAACTGAAGAGCTAAGATTAGCTGAGTAACGAATATTATCTTGTTAATTTTGAATAATCATTGTAGAGACAGCATTTGCACTTATTCTGTTGCTTAAAAGGGAAAATTAAAAAGCACAAAACTAATGTTTGCAACAATACTTGAGAATTTGATTTTAAAGTATGGAATTATTTGTTTAATGATCGCATCGGCTGATTGCAAGATCTGAACAGTCAAATCAAAGAATATTGATGCTCCTGTTCCAAATGCACGTGCATAGAGACATGTTGTATGCCAAAAATCAGGGAAATCAAGCGCTTAACTAATTCAAACTAGATTATGTGCTTACTGAAAAAAGTACACGGAAAAATGCTATAAACATTTTTGTTTTCTCGTGAAAATACGCAGAAACTAAAATACATGTTAGAGAATTAGAAATTTTGACCTCTTTATTGTTTTTATTTGCTTTTTACAGTTAATATGACTTTCTGTTTAGGACTTTTATCATCCATATAAATAACTGACTCTGATACAAACGGAAATATCGTGTAATTTTCACATAAAAAAAAGTAGGAAAAGAAAATATAAGTAGAAAAGGTGGAATGTTTCTGGAAAGGGGGATATTTGCAGTACAGCCAATTTAATATTGCGCCTGGTATGTAGCAATTGCACAATATGATGTTCACCTTAAGGATCGAGTGCATGATATAACTACTGAAAGCAGAACCACTACCATCGGCCTCGTGAGGAGTTGGAATAATATTACATGAAGTTATAGGTTAGATCCTTCATATGACTATTCAACACAAAAAAAACTACTGAAAGCAGAAAATCACATCTTATGGCATCAAAAGAATTGATTTGCAAGGAAGAAATTCGCAAGGACAAGTCTTTTAGTTTTAGGAACATGGTCATACTAACTATGGTCGATAAAGAAACAAGTTCACAATTAAAATGCAATCGACTACCATAATGGTCAACTCATCCTAAGATGGGCATAATGCTGTCAGCAAATAACACACACAACGAAAGCTAGGGGAAATACGTCCTAGAATAAACAGCTATACCAATTAAGGACATTTGAATCCTAATTTGTACTATTTTGGTCATTACACAGTGCAGTGAGATAGAATCAGAACATACATTGGTGAGTCACTAATAACACACAATTATGCAGATCATGAGTTTTGAAATCCAAAAGCAAAAGGCATTACATTTACACAACCATGGTCAATGGTGCCTACCCAAAGAAAGAGTCCAATCATTCAGCCAAAAGCATGTAAGTGAAAGTGAACATTACCTAAACTTAGATGCAATCCTTAGATATTGATGTATTATTTTTCAATCAAAATAGAATTTTGACCTCATTAACCTATGCTGACAGTTAAAACAAACTTTTAAATTCACAAATTTATGAAGTAAAACCAGAGAAGTACCAAAAACACTTAAAAGAAGTACGTACATCCTTAAATTGATTATTTGTGCAATGACAGGCATGATCCATGAAATAACAAAGAAAAAAGTCACACAATGAATAGAGCAGCAGTAAAGAGTAGATGAATAAATTTAAGATTGTTAGTGAAATGTAAATCAGAGTTAAAGAATGGAAGAATAAAAGTCAAACAGGGACATAGGCACCAGCAGAAGGAGTATCACCGAGCATAGGACCATAGGGAGATTCCTGATCGTCACCAACAAGATCGTCAGTAGTCCTGAGAACGGCATGCAAGGAGACCAGCAGGGACCCAATTAGGAGGGCGAGAAAGAGGTTGAGCCAGGCGCCGGTGGCGAAGAGGGCGACGAGGGTGAGGAGGGCGAGTGGGAGGATGGCAAGGGGAAGGTCATCGCGGGAGAAGTAGAAGAAGTACCAGGCGGCGAAGAGGAGGAAGAAGAGGATGAGAGGGAAGGGGTGGCGGAGGAGGGTGAAGAGGAAGATGAGGAGGAGGAGGAGGGCGTAGTTGAAGAGGAAGTAGGTAAGGTTGTGGGCGAGGCGCGTGGTGGATTCGGAGATGGAGGAAGGGAGGCTTAGGGCGGAGAGATCGAGGAAGACGCGCCATGGGCGCCGCGTGGATACCACGGTTTGACTTGCTTCCTTTATGTTTGCTAGCATTTCCACGGAGCCGGAGGGCCACATTCTGGTGATTCTCCAAAGGAATAAGGGGAATTGGAAGGAAGAAGGGTTGTTTGGCTTTGTGTTGTGGGATTTGGATTTTCAATTGAGAACTAACTAACACAAGACAAGACAAGACATAGACAATACAAAGACCATTCAGACAATCACTCTCTTCCAATTGGGCCCTTCTGGCCCAATTATCAACCCAACCTCCAAAAATCTAATGGGCTTTTCCCACCTCTTTTAACACGTTATGTATTAATAATATCAAATTATTTTATACTTTTACTAAATCTTTATTTTCTATATATAAGTAATATATATTTAGATATAAATATTAAATATAAATTTTATTTTTTAGTTTCAATTTCATATTTATATTAATTATTATCATTTCTATTTTATTTTTAATTAAATAATATTTTAGTTTGTATAATTGAGTCTGCAAATAATTTAGATTTAGACTTTTTATAGAGCATATTTAAGTACAAAAAATCTCAAATCTTAAACCTTAAATAAACCATTAAACTTGATAAGTTGCATATTTATTTACATATATAATGTATTATCATATTATTAATATAGTATTTAATGTTCTTGTGTAGTCAATTTTATTTTAAAATATTAATTATGATATATATACAATGAAACTTATTAGTAGGTCTTAATTGCCTAAACTCTCCCTATCCTATAATTATGATAACGGAGTACTCTAACAGTCAAGATAAAAATGTCCCTCTTAACATTTCACTCACTTTACGTTTATAATATTTAAAATTTTGCATCAATTTTTTTAACAGTATCTTTTTGTATTGATTTGATTTATTTAATTTAAATAAAATTTTAAAAAATAAATTAAAACAGTAATCATAAAATAAATAAACATAAAAAATTTAAATAAGTAAATATAAAATATGAGTGGAATAAATTAAGTGAGCGCCTTCATGGCTAATTTTATATTTATTTTAAAAAGTTGAGCCTTAATACTAAAAAAATTATAATAACTCATACATATTATTTAAATAATTAAACTATATATTTTTTTAATTATTAATTTTTATTTTCATTATAATTTCTAGAATTGGATTTTATATATAGAATTTGTATTATCTAAAGTGAGGTCCTTCATAAAATTTAGATAAATCCTTTCTAAAATCATTTTAAAATTCAAACTGAGAGTCAATCATACAATACATTTTCAATTCTATAACGACCTACCTTAGCACATTACTGTTTTAATTACACTTCGTATATGTTTAATGTTTATTGTTTATCAATTAGTGATGTTTTGTGACAAAAAGTGATCCATGAGAAGCAACAATGTTAGGGGAGACCAAAACGTGAGCAATAAAATCAAGATCTAATAGATGTCATTACAAATTTATAGAAGAAACAAACTTAGAAATCTAAAATTAATCATATGATAACAAATAAAGAAAAAATAAGAGAAAGAAAGGTTGAGAAGAAAAACAACACTCACAAAGAAGCCTAGAAATGCAAAAGGATTGATGTCCACAAATAATTGTCATTTGTCGCTATGTATTGAATAAAAGAGAAATCACTAAGTTGTTATTTATCATAGGTTGTAGAAAGCATGCATAAAGAAAACACTTGCTTAGAAAAATCACCAACTTGTTATTTATTGTAAGTTGCAGAAAGCAAGCAAAACGAAAAACACTTAAGGAATTTAGTTTAGAAATTAGGGATAGATTACGCAAATTATAATTATGTTATCGAAAGGTTCAACAAAACCATCACCTCTGAAAAAATTTCAACAGAGAAAGAAAAGGCAAATAAGGCTAAAGATAATTATTAATTTATGGTTTAAGTATGTTTTTTTTTTATTTTGATAGATTTACAAATTTTATTTTTTATTTTTAATAATTATTTTAAAATTTATAATTTCTAATAAATCTTTTATTTTATTGTTGATTTCTAAATTTGTTTAGATAATGTTTAAAAATATGAAATAAAGTAATTTATATAGTGTTTTAAGATAAAAAAAAATTATTATAAATTAACTTTTTAAAAAAATTTAAAAATTGAAAATAAAATTCATAAATTTATAAAGAATAAAAATACATTTAAGTCTTAATTTCTTCAAATAGTGGTTGAAAATATTGCATTAAGTTATAGGGCTTCTTTTTCTTAGTTTATCTCCTATTGTTATTCAGTAGTTTGTAATTAATAATTTTGAGAAAGAATATATAATTAAGTTCAACTTTATACTTATTTTATTTTTTTGATTTCTTGCCTAACCTTTGTTTGATATGACATTTTTTTAGTAACAAAATAAAAAAATTCTTCATTTCATGATGAATTAAATATGATTTTAATTCTTAAAAATCGATAATTTATTTTTTCATATAATTTAAATTATTAAAAAGAAAAATACTACTAACACTATCTTTTATATTTTTTTTAACATTCTTTTCATAATTGGTTAAAATTTATTAAAAATTATTAATTTTTTAGAGTTTCACATTTAAATTAAAAAAATATTAAATAAAAAATTAAATATATTAAAATTAATAAATTTTAACTAATCATAAATAATAGGTTAAAAAGTGTTAGAGACAGTATTACTATCTTT
>JAMLFT010010089.1:0-12148 GCA_026544285.1 Pachyrhizus erosus
GCTTGATAGATTGGGGTCTTGCTGAATTTTATCATCCTGGAAAGGAATACAATGTTCGTGTGGCTTCAAGGTAATGTTCTAGCCAATTGATCATGGTTGCAACTCTATTTATAACGTAAAATCAAAGAAAGATGTATATAATGAACGAGCCAGAGTATATTAGTAAATACCGTAAATAAAAATCAGCAAGGCATTGTTAGCTCATTTAATTATGAATTTTTAAATACCAATGGGTTATTGAAATTGTTGCTTCCCAAGTAGTGGTATATCAGCTAATGCTGAAGATGTGGAAACTTGAGCAAACAGTGCATCAATAATACAAAATATAGCTCTACTGTAATTTTCTTAGGTGAAATACAGATCTAGGTGTGGCTTCTTTCTTGGTCAGTTGAGATGTGCACTCTACAGCATACTCTATTGCTACTAAACATAGTGACTCTTACGACATGCACAAAGTTTATTGTAAATTACTTCAACCAGTTTATGCTAGATAAATATTACATACAAATTCTAGTATTAGTTCACTTGGCATTTGAATTAATCACCCGATTTTCGACCAGTTTATTTAAACTTAAAAAAGTGTTTTTGTTATTTAAAAAGTAGATAGGATTTGTCTCTTAAAAAAAGTTGAAAACTACTTTTTTAAAGCAAAAACAGTTTAGAGAAACACATTAATAAAACAGAAAATTACTTATTTTATTAAAAAAACATTTTTTTTTAAATAAGCACAAACAAACAAACCCTTTATTATATAAAGATTCTCTATCCCTTAGGGTTTGTTGGCAGTGATTTTTAGCTTTGAAATTTTTAAAAATTAAAACCAGTTTTCAGTTTTACAATTTTAGATTTTCAGTTTCAATTTTTTGTGGTTTTAGTTTTCAAATTTCAATACCAAATTTTAAATCCGAACTATAAAATCATTCATTATTTATTTGGATTTGTTTGGTATGATGATAGTTGATAAACAATGGAAGTGGTGGTAGGTGGTCATGGTGACAGTTGGGCTGGGGGATAATGGAGGTGGTAGTGGTGGTAACAACAATGGTGGTGGAAATTAATGGTCATTTAGTTAGGGTGATAATGATAGTGATGATAGCAATAGTGGTTGACTAGCGATAGTGGCAGCTATGCAAGGGTGGTGGTAGGTTGTTGTGGCAGATGCAGTGCTGATGGTGGTGGTGGTGCTACTGACATGGGCAATGGTTGGTGTTAGCCACAGTGGTAACAATAGTTTGTTGCTAGGGAACAATAATGGTATTGGGTTGAGGGGAGGAACTATGATGCTAGCAACAAACAACGGTGGGACGATGGTTGGTGTTGGTCACAATGGCAGCAATAGTTTACCGGTGGTGGTTGCGATGACAATGGTTGTATTAGGTTGGGAGGAGAAATGATACTGCCAATAATAACCAATGGTGTGGGTGGCAATGTTGGTGGTGGTTATGGAGGCAGCACTCTCAGTGAGGAGGGTAGTAGTCGGTGATAGGGGTGGTGACGGTGGTAATAATAAATTTGGGTATGGTTGCAGTAACAACAGTAGTGGTGGTAGATGGGGGAACAATGAAGGTGGCAAAGGCAACTAATTGTGATGGTTGTGGTGGTGACAGTGACAGCAGGCGATGAGAGCAGCAATTTGGGGGTGACTGTGGTGGCAGTTGTAACAATGGTTGTGATTAGACTATAATGATGGGTAATGGCAGTGGTAGTGAAGGTAGTATATGGGTTTTATAGAAGATGTTAGATTATGTTAAGTTTTTAAGTTTTTCTGATACATATTTGACTTATTGCCAGCTATAGAAGCTGTTTTTGTTGTATCTATCCTGACAGAGTAGATTTTAGGTTTTCTCCTCTGCAAATCCTTCTTTCTCTCTCTTTCTGTAATCAGTCTTATATGTATGTATGTATTAGTTGCTGAGTGTGAAGATAACACTCCAGCAATGTAATCCTTTTTCTCAACATGGTATCAGAACGGGTTTAGTCCTGCTCTGTTGTCTTCAGTCAAGTCCACCTCTGTCCACCACTGACCACCTTTTTCTGACGACTCTTTGTTTTTCGACAACTTTTCCAGCGAACTGTTCTTCTCAGATGAGCTATCTTCTGCTGTGCAGTGGTTGTCACTGCCAGCAGCATTGGACTTGTCTATTGTCGCTAGTCAAGCCCCCTTTCTCCGGGGCCATCAAAGTTGCACCACATCTTCCACTTTTCCGGTCACCTCTTATATCTTTTATTAGATCTACTTCTCTCTGGTGGGATTCAGCATCACCCACTGCCACCATTGTGCTTGTCTTTCACCTGCAGATTCCATTTCTGCTGTTTTTTTCTCCTTATTCCTCCTTGGGTATCATTTTTGTGATATTTCAGTCCTCCATTTATCACAAAAATGGTTGGCTGTCCAAGTTGAGACCTCAAGTTCACCTTTTTCATTTATTTGGTTTGCAGGTCTAAGTTTGACTCATCCCCTTCGTTCTTCAGTTTTGATTAATGTCAACCTCTGTTCTCTTTATTTCTGGGACATCAGAGAGAAATTCACTGTCTTGGATGTGCTATTTTTTATGGGCTCGCACTGATTCAGAAGTTAGTTGTTACATCTTGTCTACAAGATGTACTCGGAGTTGTTTTGGTTTTGCTGTCAATGGTGCATTGTACATTTTATGTATGGTTACAGAAATGGATACTTTCTACTTCATTTGGTTTATTCCCTTATGTTGCCCCTTGTTGGTGTATGAGTATCCATCACCAATTGTGAATGTTATGTTTTAGTTGAAGAAAATAATTGGCAGAAGATGCTAGTGTCCATGAAGTTTTGTTTGGAGGTGTTGTTTTTGCTTACAAGGTGTTTGAGATTGTTCCTCCTTGAAGACAAATTCAGGATATTGTGGTTTCTTGGTATTTTCTTGTTAAGCTTTTGTCATGGATGGTTAAGTAATGAGATGTTTTACCTCTGTCTTGAGTGGTTAAGCATTGTTTAGCTTCTGCTCTTGATAGTTAAGTGTTTAACTATTGGCTTTGCAAAATGGGTCCTTTATCCCTTTTTCTCTTGGGTTCCATTCTCCACCGGTGACAACAATATGACCATTCTTGTCCCTTCTTTTGGTCTTGTTTTTGGTATTGTTTGCTGTTGTCTATCATTGTTGTCATGCACTATTTACCAAGGATCTTATATTCTCCATCTCTTTCCATTGCCTCAGAAAATTATTTATCTTTGTTTTGTGGAACTTTGATCAAATGTGCACTTGCCCGTCCTTATCCCAGTTGCATTGGCCTCGGCTGTCTTAGTTGCACTAGCCTTGTCCTTGTCCTATATGCATTACTTTGTTCTTTTGTTCCAATTGTACTGGCTCGTCTTTGTCCTAGATGCACTGGCCTCATCCTTGTTCCAATTGCACTAGTCTCATCTTTGTCCCAGTTGCATTGTTCTCATCCTTATCCCTGTTACACTAGCCTTGTCCTTGTCCCAGTTGCACTGGCTCTATCCATATCCCATATGCACTATTCCCAATCTTTGTCCCTAGGCATTGTCTCTGTCCTTTAGGTTCGATATGGTCAAGAACCAGTTTTTTTAGCAATTGTTTTATGGTCCCAACCATTGTTATCGTGGATATTAGTTTATCCTAATAGTTTTCAACAAGTGTCTAATCAATTTGAAGGATAATGTATTGTAACAAGCTAAAAGCATAGTAAGCTTTAGCTTGAAGGGGAGTGTCAAAAGTTGTTATTCGAATTTGAGAATTTCTCTATTATCCGAGTTGGTGATCCCTCTTTTTCAAGTTCTTCAACAACATAGTCAAAGAAATCTGTTTGTTGTTTCCTTTGCATTTGCCGTCTTTCTTGCAACATTTTGTTTATTGTTTACCTACCCTGCAAACATTTATGATAAGTTGTTCTTGGAATGTCTAGGGGGAAGGAGATAAGTCCTTGTATGAGTGTCATCCTCACATAACCACTGCCCCAATGCTCTGCACGCTGTTTATTTAACTTCTAGGAGCATCTTTTTAAAACTTTCAGGACCAAACAAATTGAGCATCTAGTTCTTAAGGTACTTGTAAATAAACCCATGTAAGGAGCCAACATTTGTCAGCCAAAGATTTGTGTGAATATATCCAGTTACCAGCTTTGGAATACTTCTCCCTTTTGTTGGAAGATATAGTAAAGATCAAGGTCTGTTGATACTACAACTGGTCATCCAACCAAGTTGGTCTTGAAGATTGGTCCATACCTTTTTGGTTTTGAGGAAAATTACTTGGAGGTGTCCTTGTATCCATTGGTTGCATTGTTGTCACGGGTTTCAGTTGGCTCTCCTGCAGCATGAGTTAGAAGAAGAATCTTCAGTTTTTTGGTGTTGTATTCTATGTGCTGGAGTCTTCTACCTTGGAGTTGTTTTTATTTACTAATGCTTTAGTTTTTATTTTCCAAGCTTGGAGCATACAATTTATATCCTCCAGCTTGAGGGGGAGTGTTATATTATATTAAGTTTTTAAGTTTTTCTTATATATATTTGACTTTGTGCCAGCTGTAAAAGCTGTTTTTGTGGTATCTACTTTGATAGAGTAGCCTCTAGGTTTTCTCCTATGTAAATCGTTCTTTCTCTCTCTTTCTGTAACCACTCTTATATGTGTATGTATGAGTTGTTGAGTGTGAAGATAACACTCCAGCAATGTGAACGAGTTGTTTTTACAACTGAAAACCAAAAGTCTTCTTGGTTTTAAAAATTGTGTTGAGTGTTTAAAATTGAGTAAAACACTAATCCGATTTCATTTTAGCTAAACACATTTTATTTTAAAATTTTCATTTAAAAACCAAAAACTAAAACCATGCAACCACTCCAATCAAATCCTTATACTTTTTGTTTGTAGTCTCTTGTAAGGGACTCGTAAAATGTTTGCCAATCTATTATATTTTCAGCTATATTTTAATCTTTTAAGAGACATATTTTATAAACAACTATTACACTATTCTTTCAGAAGCTTACAATACACTACTCTCTTCCCAACCATGCATTATAGAAGGTGCACTTGTAAAGATTAATGTGCAAGAGTGTAATCTAAAGCCAAAGGTGAAGTAGTTCAGGCATATTTTTTATTGACACTGAAGCAGTTTGACCTCAGCGATGCAGGCCTGATGTAGCAGGCTAATGTGCAACATACCAAAGTGACTGTACTTTTAAACTTTGTTGAATAAACCCAATTTTTTTCTTCACTTAATCACAGTTCCTACTGAGCAATTTAAATAGATTTTGAGTGGATTAGGCATAGCTGAAGATATTAGAAACACAACTATCAGTCATGTGTTGCCAAGTGTGAGGGCTGTTAAGCATAAGGGATAAGGGATAAGGAAGAAGCAATGGGGTTCCAAAAACTCTTTGCTGGGACTGCATGAACTAAGGTTTTGATGCTAGTTTGGTGGTATTTTCATTTTTGTCAACTAGCCCTCCTGTTTTCTGTTTTTTCCATCTGAAACATGCTGAAGTTCATTTGTCTGGTTGTGTAAATTTCTGTCAACTCATTAGTAGCATTTTCAGGCCACTAATCCTCCACATGATTTATAATCATCATATTGACAGTCTCAGCTTCATTTTAGGCCAGCATTAATTTACTGTTGCAACTCCCCTTATAATTTTGTTTTTAATCTGCTTATATTTGTTATTTAGATATAAACTTGACAAAGGAAAAATGATCGTTTAAATTTTCCTAGATTTCTATGATCTTGTGTGAGGTTGAGTTTTAGAAGTTTTTGAATGACATTGCCAAAAACTTGTCTTGTCCTATGTTTTATTTCTCAGATACTTTAAGGGCCCTGAACTTCTAGTTGATTTGCAAGACTATGACTACTCATTAGACATGTGGAGTCTTGGCTGTATGTTTGCTGGAATGGTGAGAATTATAGCTATAGGCTAAACTTACTGGTTATATGTGACACGCCCTTGGTATTATTTAATATGAAGTCTAAATTTGAATCTACATGTGCAAGATCGCATAATTCTGGGTTATGAACATTTTACTTCATGTAGATATTTCGCAAGGAACCCTTTTTTTATGGTCACGACAACCATGATCAGCTTGTTAAAATAGCTAAGGTAACATTTATGGTGATTAAGTAATGTATAAAATGCTGTGCAAGTTAATGTCATGTTTAGTTTCTGACTATAATATATCTTTTTTTTTATATGGGGATAATTAAGTATGTCTAAATTATTTCCTGTTCTTTTGCAAGCAAAAAGATTGAATTCTAGACGACTTGCCCCTTCTTATTGATATTTTATAGAAATACTTTTCTTTCCAGATCTTGGGGTTTCATTTCCTTTTTTTCTTTTATTTTTTTTATTTTAATCCTTAGGTGCTTGGGACTGATGAACTGAATGCATATCTGAATAAGTATCATCTGGAGCTTGATGCTCAACTTGATGCACTAGTTGGAAGGTATCCTCGTCTATTTGATTTTTTGCATATTTCATAATTCTTAGCAAGTTTTAGTGAATGTACAACTTTCTCAGTCTTCCACGGCAATTTAGTACCTCATCTCACTATTAGCTCTCTTTGAAGTTTACTGCTTTTATTTTGACTTTATCGCTTCATGATAGATATACGCAGAATTACTATATTTACACATTTTATTTATGTTACGCTATTACCCTTTCCAGGCACAGTCGCAAGCCTTGGTCTAAATTTATAAATGCAGATAATCAACATCTTGTGTCTCCTGAGGTAATTTAATCCATGTTCCATAATGGCATTGGGAGCTAATCAATTAGTTTATGCTGCAATTTAACTGTTCGCTATTATGTGTTTTTATTATTTCAATATATCGAACATGCAGGCAATTGATTTTCTTGATAAGCTCCTTCGATACGATCACCAGGACAGGCTAACAGCAAGAGAAGCAATGGTAATAATAAAGAGCTCATAAATTTACCGTAACATGGTTATTTTGTTGTGTAAGTTGCTTAATTTGCCAATATTTTATGATCTTTTGATTTAACAATTTTTTTCCTTTGATGTATTCCCTCAGGCACATCCGTATTTCTCTCAAGTAAGGGCAGCTGAAAGTAGCAGAATGAGGACACAGTAACTTCATTTGTGGATCCATAAATTTGAGTTCATATATGTGGGATTGTTTTATAATACCCTAACATGTGGCACGGTGTTGCCTTCTGTTAAAATTATAGTTTGTTAGCTTTGTTGTGGAATGTAACAATATCATATATCTTGTTCCAGCTGAATAATTTGTTAGTCTGCTGTTGAAAATTCAAATTTTATCTTTAAAAAGTTGTGATTATAAACTCTAATAGCTTTATGCGTATGTGTAGTTTTTATTAATGTTCACTAAAATGTATTTCCTCTTCTTTAAAATTCTCATTTTCAAAAAAACTTAAATAAAATTCTGATTATAAACTCTTCTAAATACAAAATAAGCTATTTTAAATACACGTAATAATTTTCCCTCTACACGAATTCATCATTGCCCGGATTCATACTTTCCATAAAGATTTAGTACATGTTAGTGACGAAAGTTTATAAACTTAAGTTTGAATTTTTTTTCATTTTGTCAATTAATTTTGTATAAGCAATTTTTTTTTAATTGAGTTTTAAGAAAAAATTAATGTAAACTTATTTATAATTAAACTTGAAAGTTTTTCAGTTTTATTTTTGAACAGACATTGAGAGCCTTTCATCTGAAAACCAAACTTGTTTTTATTCCGTTGCCAACTTTATATGTTGTCTATGATGTTTTTGGGATCTTTATGTACGTTCTCAAAGGGGAATTAGATTATTATAGGATTGAATAGCCATGAACATGTTTGTCATCTTTAGCTTCACACGTGGTACGCTTGTTAGCCTATTATCTGATACCTGATCAGGCATAACCGCTAAACATATATAGAAGTGTGCAATGCATCGTGACAGGAAATACCTTGAGAGTTTAATCTTATTTAGATACTATCATAATGTCACTAGGCAGGGGATGATTAATGTGGGAGAAAATGAGACAAGTTAAATGTTAGATTGACAACATGCAAAAGAATTTGGGTTTAGATCACCGTCATCATTTACTCTTTTTTTATCAACACCGTCAACATTGATGGAAGCCGCCTTATATTGGTAGCTGGTAAGGGTAAGTTTAGGAATTGAAGAAGGTTTGACATTTTATAGTCATGATATGCCGCAAGTGTCAATAAAAATTCCTAATTAATAACATTTAATAAATAAGTGTAACACAGTTTTGTTATTGTCATTTAATTATAAATTATTATTAATATAATTTTTAAAATAATTATAAAAATTAACAAATTTATCATACTTAATATTATAAAACTTTTACAGTTGTATAGTTATTAAACTCTTAAAAGATAACTGACAAATAAGAGACTACCAACAAATATTGAAAGCATATTTATATTTAGATGATGGTGCTCATTCTAGTAGTTGAATCAATCATCGTTATCCTGACTCAGCATAGATTTCATTATGAGCTTCCCATTTAATCATCCTATATGAAAAATGAAAATCCGAAGTAAAAGATCTTAAGACCAATTATTAGATTTCTTTTACACGATCGAAAAAGCTCACATTACTATGATGCAATTTATTTTAGGAAATTTGGAGTCCCTTTTAAGTAAACTCACGGCGGCGTTGAAACTGATCTTGTACAGTATGAGGAAACACATTGTTTCTTAATTGGAACAAGAAAGGTATACAACGATTGAGAAAGAGGTTGTAACGATATTGTTGACAGTTGTGTATATGGCTAGGGTAGATTTTGGCTTTATCTTCCTAAAATAGATGCTCCTCCAATTGATTTACGTAAAATCCTTTTTTTTTCCTTGATTAGAAAAAGCTACTTTAATTTTTTAATTTTTCTATAAAATTATATTTAACTCAACAGCTCTTTCTTAGAAAATCAGCAACCAGCCAAATACTATCTAAATTAATATGAAGGAACGTAAACAAAAAATTAAGGCTAATACTAACTAAATTGATATTCGTTGTCCCTGCGCAATCTGATATGAAGGTAAGGCGTGTAGAGTGGGGACTCTCCTCAACAGTGGCAAGCCACTGTTGTCAGTGTTTGTATACGGATGGCCATAAAAGGAACATAAAATCCTGAACCGTGCAGCTGTTGTGTTCTTTCCATTGTACTATCTATATGAGTATATCCTATGCCATGGTAGTGTTCTGGGAACTTCAACATTATTCAGAGTCAACAAAAAATTTGGCAGTACAGTTTTGAATGATATTTGACATCAAACTTGGGCATTTACTTGATTTCTGTCCACTTCACCACACCATACTATTGGTCACAAGATAGAGGGAGGGGAATTTCTGTCAAGCTTGGCTTGACAAAGCTCTTAACCACTTTTTATCGGTTATTCGCTTATTATTCGTGGGTAGGAATAATCAAAAGAGCAAATAAGATTCCAAGGTTTTAAGGTTTTCTGAATGAAAGAGGAAGCTCGGTTCATACTTGCGAAACGGCCAAAATTTCATGAAAATATAACAGATAAGATCAAGTACTGCCACGCACAGAAGTTGGGAACAAGGAAAAATGCTCAATTAGTGATGGTTAGGGAATTTGATTAGCTACTAGCTACGAAAAATAATTGAGTGGTTTCGAAGGCCTACAGCATTCAGCCCTGTTCAAGATAATAAGTATTGAACGAGTCAAACACTTCATGTAATCTGATTCTATAAGCTTAATATTGACACTAGCGATCATACATAAGTTACAATTAAGACAAAAAAAGAGAAAAATAACAGTTTCTCACACTTAGGTAATGGAAAAACGTACTAATTATCCCCTCTCGTCTTTCCCTACCCCTCAATACACAAACACACAGATATATTCTATGTAAAAGAAATTGACGATCTCTGTGGATAGATTGTAGAACAGGCCACATGATATCAGGTCTCAACATGCACTCTTTCACTTTTTAAGATGAGGGAAGCAAGCAAAGAGATCAGATTTGGGGTGTTTGGCTTCAGCATGCTCCTTGCACTTCACTTCTGATGTGGTGCATATAAATGTTTGCATGCACACCTTGCACTGCAATCATCAATCACAACATTATAATCAGTAAAGGGCTCCATTATGCGAAGTCACTACTGTAATACAATGAGAGGACAACGCTCCTCCGTATAGGAGATCTAAAACCAAACAATAAATTAAGAGGATATCTTCCAAAAAAAACAAACAATTATTAAGTTGACATAATGTAGTACACAGTTTATGCATTGGACAAATAGAAACAAATAGGCCACACTTCAAATAAATTGCATTTTGCTTACCTACTTAAATAAACTTCTCGCTGAAGAGAAGAAAAAAACATGATAAAATGAATTGATCTTCCTCCATAACTTAAAATTAACTAACTATTTTATAAAAGCTCTATCATTTAACTTCTCTAAAAATTAATTTTAACTTTTGTATAAAGTAATTATCCAAAAGCTGGTTTTAACTATAGTATAAAGTAATTTTAACGAATGAGAAAAGATGAAGGCCTAATTCGGATAAATTTTTCTATAAAAACTTATAAAAAAGAAAAAATAAATAAGTTTATCATGTGTTAGCTGGATAACTACTTAAAGGTTAGGATGAAAAACAACAATTATAGATATTTGTCTCAGAAAAGGTATTTTACCTGGATAGTCATGGCTTTCTTGTTCGAATCCAACTGGCTTCCTGCACATACCAATCAATAACCACATCAGATCTAACACAAATAGCCCCAATTGATTATATTTTGTCAAAGTGAGGAATTGAAGAAAAAGAGGAGAGTAAGATTACCCTTAGCCCCAGCCTTCTGCTTCTCGAGATTCTTCTCGCGAGCCATCTTTGACTTCTGGCCATTGCCTCCTCCCATGTCTGACCCAAAATGCAAAACCCTAACTTTTGTCACAGAGAATTGATTTGAGTGCTGAGTGTGGAAGCAAGAAATAATGGATATATATGAATAATGGCTCCGCCCAGGGCCAAGTGATTCTCACACGCAATTGCTTTTGGTTCATTAATTGTGCGCTTTAAAGAACCATTTTTCCACAGACATAGGGGTCTTGTGTTGGGATCCTGGCGTGGCATCTGTGTCAGAAGTCAGCACGTATATAAGTGGCCACGTAAACGTAATTCTGTAACGCGACAATGTTACAGCTAGATGCCAATACAAATACACCAATCGTGCTTTCCTTCCTTTTTTTTCTTTTTCAAAACTTCTTGCTGGAACAAAAATTTATTGTTGATGAGTTGTTGAAAAATAAGTAATTACACTTAAGAAGTAATTTGTATATAATATTTATTGTTAATTTATTAATTGATGAATTGTTAATTTAAAAAAAAAGAGTCAAATTATTACATAAAATTTAAATTGCGTTTCTAATTAAAAATTTATTATTGTTATGGATTTTTTTATTCAGCAGAGGTGGAAATGGTTATACCTATTGCTTATGCTATAAGTAATTTCTCATTGTTGGTGAGCTTAAGATTACGTTTTTGATTGATTGATACGAGAAAAAAAAATGTTTTAAGGTTCTCTTTTTATAAAAATGTATTTATAAATTATAAGTAATTTTTAAATACAGTAGAAATTAAAAATAAATATTAAAATGTTTATAATAACTCACACACTTTATTTAATCAACTGAATTTGACCTCTTACTTATAAATTATAAAATTAATGTTTTTAGTCTTTAATCTTTTGAAATTTTAATTTTTAGTCCCTAAAATATTTTATGATAATTTTTAGTTTTTCATTAATTTTTTATAAAAATATTTAGTCTCTAACAATAAAATAGATCACTTAAGTGTTGATATAATAAACAGATCTTCATGTCAGTATAACATATGATAATTATGTGACACTATTTAAAAGTGTCACGTGACACATTTAAGAAAGTGTCGTGTGTCAATCTTTTAGATGTGTTACATATCATTTTATGTGGTGTCATGTAACATAATGTTTTTGTTAAAAAAATTTAATTTTTAAAAAAATTTTGAAATTCAATTTAGTCTTTTTAAGATTTTTATCTTTCACTTTTAGTAGCTATAAAAATTTTATTATTCAATTTTAGTCCCTCAAAATTTTAACTTATAGTTTTTAGTCCTTAGTTAATTTTTTGCCTTAATTTAGTCGTTTCTATTATTTTTTTTTCTTGCTCTAAAT
>JAMLFT010010090.1:0-12148 GCA_026544285.1 Pachyrhizus erosus
AATTTTATGTTAATAAAAAAATATTAGATTAAAAATTATATTTAATTAATTATTATAAAAATATTTTTATATAAGTCATTTATTTTTTCCACTCATTCAAACAACCATATTGAAATTTCTCTACTTCCTTTGTTTTATTTTTATATATCCAAATAATATTTTTTATTATATTTCTCTTTTATTTTTATCATTCGTATTTTTTTCTCTTTATTTCTCTCCTAATTAATCCAAACAAAACATAAAAGGGGCAAAGAGATAATTTGCTAATTATTGAAAGGGTTTATACTTTTTTTCTACCAAAGAAAGGGGTAATACTGTCTAGAAAGATAAATGATTGCTGTTATTTAAAACAAAAAGAACATAAACAAAATTAAGTTTTAGATAAATTTATGAATTGACCTGCAATTTGAAATCTAAATAGAGTGTTCAGGACTCATAAAAAGTATCTTATCATGTTCGTGCAATTTAGGAGAGAGGGTAACAAGGTGACTCTCGCGCTTGCGAACTTAATTAGTTAGCTTTAATTTTACTTTATTGCATATCAAAGATGGCATCTTTTGCCATAAAAAAATAAATGGCCTATTTTGACTTTTGATATTTGTAATTAGGAATGCAAATCAGTCTATGATTTCTTTTAGACTTACAGGTCTTAATTCATTTAAGGTCTGATCCATTTAGTAGAAAGGTTTTGTTCACACTTTTTAGTTAGAGAGGCCCAGAAAGTGTACAAAGTATGACAGATCTACTTCTTTATAAATAATATTATTTAAAATATTAATATTTAAATATAATATTATATAAGTATTTTAATTGTTAATGATTAAAATATTATGTTCCTAACTTGAGTTGATTTTAATAGCTATAAAATACAATTTGTTTTTTCATTATATAATACAATTTGTTTTTGGGTTTTAGTTGTTTATAGTGTGGTAAATTTATTGGTCTATAAAGCTATTGACTTGTTTAGTAATAAGTTAATTAACTCATAAATTTATTGATATTTTTAGTGATAGGTTCATTAGTCTATCATTTTATTAGTCCGTTTAAAGATAATTATTGACCTATTTAAAATCTTAATACAAAACATACTTTGTTTAATAATTTTAAGTTTGAGTTTGAAGTACAAATTTACATTGAATATCTTTTAGAAAAATTGTTGTTCTTAATAATTTTATTCGATTTATGCAAAGTTGTTACCTAAAAACTATTTTTGATTTTAAACTAAAAAAAGAAATAAACCTTAAAATAGACTAATAAATAAATCAAACTTATATAAATATTAGGTTAGACCTTAAAGAAAATACTTATAAAGTGAATCAGACTTTAACAAAGTCTAGTTTCATTTAACTAATTTTCATCTCAATTTATAATTTTATTACTTATGATATTCTTTAACTTATAGGTTAATAAATCATTCAAACTATAAATAAAATAAATGGATATTGATTTAGGTATTTAATTCAAAATATAAACTTATAAAATAATTACTCTCATAATTTAAATTAAGTTTATGGCTAATTTTTGCTTGAATTTTCTATAACTAAATTTAAATAATTATGTATATGTATATGTTATTTCTATTTATTAACATTAAAAGATAACATATAAATTAAGAAATACAATAATTATTTTTATTTCTATTATTCATTACTCAATTTAACAAATCGAATTACAATTGTAACTCAAAATTTTAAATAAACACAATTAAAATTTATTTAAGTTGATTTTTTTCTAATTACATTATGACACCTTAATAAAGAATAGTTATGGGTGGAGTTATATCATGTTTGAATAAAAACAAAGTTGATTTATAAGTGATAATAATGATGACAATAAATAATAAAACAAAAAGAAGACAATAAAAATATTCAATAATGTTAATGATAATATATATAATGAAAGTAAAAGTACAATGATAATATTAATGACAATTTATTTAACATTAATGCTAATTTCTTTAATTATTTAAAAAATATTACATTATATTTTCTTATAAGGAATGTTTTTTGTAAATGTTAAAAAAATAAAAAGTTATATAATTTCATGAAATGTTAGGATATGCTAGTATAATTTATTAAAATATATATAAAAATAAAAATAAAAATAAATCAATTGTAAAACTAAAAAATATATTTAAATTTAAAGTTGTTTTATTAGAACTAAAAGGTGAAATGATTTACTTAATTTTATTGAGAGATATTTTTCCAATTTGATGGTGTATTTAAATGGAAAATTTAATGAGAGGTAGAAAATGTGACTAATTTGAAGACTCAAATGATAAAAAAAAAAAAAAAAAAGAAAACCATTGTGTGACTCCTAAAATTTTTCCAATTCCTTTATTAGGCATTACATGGGTTTAAGAGCCACATGTGTTCCAGTGAAAAAGGGACTAAGTCCTTAACTCTAAAAATTACAATTAGAGAAATATTAAGTAATAAATTCTCTAAACACTCTTTTGACCCTCTATTGATAACTGAAATTTATTAAAAATTAAAATTTTTATGAATCTCATTTTTTATTTAAAAACTTTCACTTAAAATTTTAAAAAAAATTAATAATATTTATCTAATAATAAAAGTGTTTAATCATTGTGTACTATTAGTATGTTAATTAATAATTTCTTTGTTGATATTGTTTTTAAAATTATTATAAAAATTAATAAATTTATAATATATGACAATTTTGTTTAAATGTCAATATAAAACTCTTTTATATTATCATTATCTAACTACTTACTCTAAATTATATGAAAATCAATATTAAATAACTTTAATTAATAACTGTGGTGGCTAGAGTTGTGCCAAAATCTAAATATAATTAATAAGTGTTCTTGCTAGAGGCATGATAACACGTTTCAAAAGTCGACTTTAAGCCTTTACTGAAATTTCTTTAATGTAAAATAATATAAATTTTGTTGTTGGAATGTTTATTTAATTACAGTGAAAAGGAAATGATAGGGAAAGTATGGAAATTGAAAGTTGAAATTGGGAATTGGTTCTTTCAGTGTTTGGCTATCCAAAACAAATATAAAAAAGTACTGTGAATTCCATAATTTAGAAAATTTATTTAAGAAAATATTTAATTTTAAATAATCCAAAAAAAAAGTCCAAATGACATAAAATCCCTTGACAACCTCAAAATAAATTTCTCCTTCATCATCCATTAAAAGAAAGACTCAGCATTGACTAACTGTTGGACACCAAAGTCAACCACTTCCTGAACTCATACTAATTAGATTCAATCACACCGTTGGATCTCCATCACTACCCACAATGGCCATTCGCACCGTCGTTCGTAGGGCTCAAGAGGCCACTCACCGTGACCCTTGGAGAGCTGCTCTCTCCGAATTCATCTCCACACTCATCTTCGTCTTCGCCACCTCCGGCTCCGCCGTCGCCGTCAGCACCCTCACCACCGACAAACCTACCGCTCTCATCATCGCAGCCGTCGCACACGCCTTCGCCCTCTTCGTCGCCGTCGCCGTCAGCGCCAACGTCTCTGGTGGCCACGTCAACCCCGCCGTCACCTTCGCCGCCTTCGTCGGCGGCAACCTCACCTTGCTCCGCTGCCTCCTCTTCTGGATCGCCCAGATCCTCGCCTCCATCGTCGCTTGCTTGCTCCTCAAATTCATCACCGGCGGAAAGGCACCACCCTTCCCCTGTTTACTTCCACATCTCTAACTTTCATCATATAAACATAAATTATATATCACTTCAATTCATAACTTTGTGGTATTCTCTTAGATTTACGGTGACTGAGTTTTGTTACGGTGTGTCGCAGGATGTGCCGGTTTTTAAACTATCGAGTGGTGTGAGAGTGGGGAACGCGGTGGTGTTGGAGATGGTGATGACGTTCGGGTGGGTGTACGCGGTGTACGCGACTACCGTAGACCCCAGGAGCAGGAGGGGTAATTTGGGAATAACAGCGCCAATTGTGATTGGATTCATCGTTGGAGCCAACATTTTGGTGGGTGGGCCTTTTGATGGGGCCTCCATGAACCCGGCTGCGTCTTTTGGGCCTGCACTGGTGGGCTGGCGTTGGAAAAACCATTGGGTTTATTGGGTTGGGCCTCTCGCTGGTGGTGCTCTTGCTGGGTTTTTTTACGAGTTGATCTTTGTTAGCCCCAGCCGTCAGAGGTTTCGCAGAAATTATTATTAAGAAAGAAAAAAAAAAAAAAAAAAGGAAAAGGAAAGATGGAAGTTCCTTGGTCTAGTGACGATACATTGATATCTTTCTTTGTTGTGTATGTATGATTTGTTGTGTTTCTTATGATGAATCGGTGGTGAGCATGAACCTCCTACTTGGTTGGTTCTCTTTCCTTAGCTTTTGGAAGGAACATTAGATTGCATGTATGGTTTGTTAATATTGGTGTGTTAGATTCAACAATTCAAGAACATTTATTAATTGCCTTTAGCAGGTTTTGTATCTCTAGTTGTTCGAAGAAAACATGCCTCATGAGAAAAGGAGAGATTTTTCTTTTTTTAAGATGAGAGAATGTTTCTCGTACCTTACATGTTTAGAAATATTTAAATTTAGAGAAATAATCGTTTATTTTTTAGAAGCTTTCTAAGAATGCTGACTAAAATAAACGATTATTTCTTCAAAATAAATTACTAGACTAAACACACGCATCATGGCCAGAGAAAAGTATTACAAGAGATAGAAAATAAAACTCATATAATACACCCATGTTATTGCCACATTTTTTCTTAATGTGCTCTTAAAACCATGGTAAGTAATTAAGCCGCAACTTTCTTGGAAGTGACTGAATTGATAATGGTTACAAAATCAGGACCCTGTACAGCAAAAAACCAACACATTAATAAACGACCATTCATTCGAGTTAACACGCAAATTTTAAGCATGAAGCACACTCTGGCAAAGAAATTTGAATAAATCGTGTACCTTTAATGAAGCACCACCAACAAGAAATCCATCAATATCTTCTTGCTTTGCGAGGTCAGCACTGTTGCTCGCGTTTACAGACCCTGAATGACAGATTACTTTAATGTTAGCATATATACAATAATGCTGCTGCGCTGTGCTAGCAGACAAAAAAATTTACATTCAAACAAAAACTAAATCCTGAGATGGTCAAAAACACCAAACTTAAACCAAAATTTTGCAATTGACAGTGTCAGGGTCAATCTATTAGATTCTAATATCAATAAAAGGTTTGTGCATGGATAAGATTACGGCCACCAAGCATATCATGTAACGCAATCAACAAATTACAGGTAGTTCACTGATTGTAACAATAAATTTTTCTTTAGGTTAATCTTAAATTTCCTACTAAATTAATTTCATCTTTCATAAGTTCACTTGGCCTGTACCTCGAAAAATGAAATTATGTGAGCAAAACAGCATATAATCTGGAGTCCCAAGCACATTAGCAGCTGACATTTTGCAAAATGCCAGGGGAGATTGCAAAGGTTGTTTTGTATTACAAGAATACATCCGCTTTGAGCAAAACTTTCAATCTTAATAAACTGAATCTCTTAAATTTCTATGACACTAACAAATGCAGCATGCATAGTTACAAAAGCTAATGTACCTCCATAAATAATTCGCGTTTTAGATGCAACGTCAGCTGAGACGTTCTTTTTAAGCCAATCACGAACAGCTGCATGGACTTCCTGGGCTTGTTCAGGTGTGGCCACTTTGCCAGTTCCAATTGCCCATACAGGCTCATATGCAATAACTAAATTATCCCAACTTGGCACTGCATCTGCATATAATGGACATAAAAGCATGTTATGCAATCAATCTGCAATCCCCTACCCCTCTTTTTCTTTCTCCTCCTAAAAAGAAAATGACTTTCGAATAGATTATAAATCAAGTTATGCACTGCAACTACTGTTAGTGTAATGGATTTTTATAGTATCACTCGAGTGTAATTGTCATGTATGATTAATTTTTTAATTTTTATAATAATTATTTTAAAAGTCATATTTATCATAATTTCTTACTGATTAATAGTATAAAAATATATATACTAACAATGAATAAAAATTAAACTTACAAATATAAACTTTCACCTGCAAAAGCCTTTAATTGCTGGAAACAAACATCAAAAGTTTTCCCAGCTTCTCTCTCTTGTAACAGTTCCCCAATACATGCTATCACACCAAGACCCTCACTCAAAGCATAGGCAGCCTTCTTCCCGATAAACTGGAGTTTGCAATATTCAGTTAATATATCATACATTTGCATCTTTTACACTGGTTCCTAGGAAAACTACTATAAAAGTTATCTCCAAGATTTTCACCTCGTCATTTTCTCCAATTATATGCCTGCGCTCAGAATGTCCAAGAATAACCCACTTGCAACCAAGATCTTTTAGTTGCTCCACGCTACAAGAGTCAGATGGAAATGTGTAACCAAGTGAACTTGCCCAGAAGAACCACAAGAAGGTAACAATACAATTGGTTTGAACATCACATTCAAAACCTTAATGAAGAGAATGTGAAAAAGTAATTTCCATCAGAAAAACATATAGGGGAAAAAGAAGTATGTTAAGCTTGAAATGAAGCACTTGCAGGGTCATAAGCAATACCCAAATTAAAGATCCAAACAGCACAGAACCCATGCAGGGGAAGAAGCGAGTTCCAATTTCAAGAGGAGAACTTAAACATGCAAAGTCTCAAAATTAACGTCACACACTAATACATGCCTACGTAAACACGTACGTGCAGTTAGGACCTAGGGAAATGTAAGTCCATAGAAGGTAATATATATCACATACACAAAAATATATTTTATAATGCTAATTTTTTAATGAAATACTCAAAAGGAATACAAGATGTTGATCATGGTATGCGCATGTAACTAAAGAGATTGGTTTCTGGCTTTTAGGGAATATGTTACACTTACACCTATGTCTTTAAAAAGCTGAAAGTGAAACTTTAGTGCAGTTGGTGGGTGCATGAAGAGAAAGTATTATGACTTACAACATTCACTTTCTAATTAGACACATAAAATTTCAGAAATTATATCAGAAAAAATACATATATGATATGAAACAAATGAGCACATCTTCCCAATAACTACTCAGCTTAAAATAACAATCATGAGTAAAGGACTGTAAGGTCAAAGAAATTCAAAGTAATCATATAAAGAAAACTTTGCTCAAACTGAGGGGAGATAAAAAAGACTTAGTCCAAAGAAAATTTTATGGTCACGTTGGTCTCTGTTATAATACGTGCAATATAATTATTCAATATAAAAACTATTCATGAGCCTTCACCAAATTGCTTAAGCTTTTCAGAGAGACAGTTCATGACCTAAAGCAAGAAAAAGAAAAACTAATTTTCAAAAGAACTGCAATCAGAGTTTGAAGTTTGATTTTAGAGAACACAAACATTTTACCTATAATTTCAGTCTCCAGTTTTTATTGTTTTAGGTTAAAAAATCTATTTCAAAAGTTTTATACCCGTCATCACCAACCAACAAGCCTAACATTCTCCATAAAGAAAACAAAAGTCCCAGGATCAATTAACATGTGAAACTTAACAGGAATAGGCAAGCTAACCTGATTTCTCCCGTAAAAGCCCCACCTTTTCCCACCCAAGAATTCTGGGCAGAAATCTCAATCCTGTCTGTAATTGAGTTTTTCACCTGATCGATGTACACAAAGGGAGGTGCAATAACAACATCTGTACTTCTCACAAAAATTAAAAGGATTAGAAAACAGGATAAGAAGACAATAAACTGACAAATAACAAATTTTATTAAGAATATGTTTCTAGTATAAACCACATACTAAATGTATACCTATTTTCTTTTTTGATAATCAGTTCAATATGATAGGAAGGTTCCACTTACACCCATATGTTGGACAGCATTCCAAGGTATTTCATAATTTGGGAAATGGGAATAGATATATTTCGTCAACATTTTGCTAATCGCAAATGTACTAGCATAGGGAAAAAGCCATTTTCAATCTCAGTAACTGATGTTCTTTTATTTACAGATTTTAGAAGTTCAAAAGAAGAAAATAGGTGTTCTTTGTTTACCAGAACTCTCAACTGGAAACACATCAAATTGAAAATTGAATATATCTTACCAACATCAGGCTCCAACGTTGCACTGTTCAAGTCAGAGACCAGCTTACTGATGGAATCTTTGGTCCCATTCTGGAGATAAGAAATAACTTTTTTAAAAAAATAGAGAGACGAGAATAAAATGACTCATCTGTATTTACAAATGATTGAGCAAATGAAAAAAAAAGAACTAATAAACAAAGCAAACAAAAAGGGAGTGGGAGTGCCAACCTCAGAAAACTCGTAAAAAAACAGTAATTTTATTATTTTACACTAAGAAAATAATAGTGATAGGTGAACAGCTTAACGTTGAACAGTGGAGGAAAATCTTACAGCCAGATAAATTCTACATGAAACTGTTTCTCAAACATATCAAGAGTCAGAAAGCCTGCTGAGTTATGATTCTCTAATGCAATGAGTTGCATGTCAGTCAGATGAAGAACAAGTTATGATTATGACATTACCAAAGCTGCCTTCCAAAGAAATGGGAAAAGGTTGCTTCACTGAAATTTTCAGGTTTGGGAAGGGAGAGATGGCTGGGAAAAAGGGTTGAAGCAAACTCTGCAGTGCTTCTGCTATAGAAAGTTAGAGATGACATTTGAAAGAGCTTATTTGAACTTGTTAAAATGGCTTATGACCCTCCTATAAGCTTGTTTTAGCTTATTTCAATAAGGTTCGCAACTCAGCTTATGAACAAGCACTCATTTTGAGTTTATTGAAGAAGTGCCTAGTTAAGTTGTCTATTCACGAAGAACCCTTAAAAACTAATTAAGGTCATTCACGTGGAGTTCACAAAGTGGAGGTCTGAGTTGAATTGAGACAGATAAAATATCAGGAAAAATATATTTCTTCAATACTTAATAGTTAATACTTAAGGAACAAGTTTACAAAGGCTATTGGTTATTAGTTAAAATATATTCAAGAGTTAAGATGAAGACTTTACATTCCAAAAGTAACTAAGAGCTGCTAAATAAGAAAGAATTTTACAACAATAGACTTATCTCACTGGGTGACTTCTGTTCACATTACACCAGTGAACTCAATTAAAAACCAAATTCTTAGAAATATTATTCACTACAAGATTCTTTTAATAATTTTTGTCAATGTTCTTCTTGATCTCCCTCTACCCTTCTTCTCACTGAGCTAGAAACTGTATGATTTACTTTCCTCGTTATTTGCTTCAATAGCCTTCTTTGCATACATCCAAATAACCTTAATCAATTTTTTGTTATCTTTTCTTCAACCAGTGCCACACCAATATCTTTTTATCTACAATTATTCCATATCTCATCCTTTCTTATGTGATCACACATCTATCTTAACATATTCATTTTTGCTACTCTCACTTTCTCTGTTCATTGTCCCGTTAAAATCTAACATTTGTTGTCATAGAGTATAGCTAGTCATAAAACAATACAATAAAAGTTTCCTTTGAACATGATAGGTACTTTATTTTTTATAATCCGTAGGAATTGAACTCAAATGTTTGGAGGTTAACAATAACTCAACACTCACTATTCAACCAATTTAGGCCCCTTCAGTACTCATAAGTACTTTACGATCACAAATAACCACCAATGTCTTTGTCCATTCTAGCCACACCATTTCACTACTAATTCACCCACCATTTTCATTATCATACATTCATGTAAAGCCTTAAACCATTCCCTTTTTTAATTTAATCTATGGTCTCATAATGATAGGACCTCGATGTCAGTTCCAACTCCAAGTAAAAGGAGAGGGAATGTGATAGATAGGCAATAAAATAATTTTATGCTTAAATAAAATAAAATGACATAATAAATTAGCTACACGAAACATTACATTTTAATAATAAATAACCACTTCAACAAATGAAAAGGGAAAAACAAAGTATAAAGAGGAAAAGAATTTCGGGCGTAATAAGACACTTACACACTTCCAGTTGCCACCAACAAAGAACTGCAACCACACAGAAAGAAAGGAAAAGATCAATATATACAATAAAAAAAATGGCATTCGCACAAGAACTCAGAATTAAACAAACGCCAGCTAGACGATTATACACAAAATCGTATCATAATAAATTGACCGAGTTATTATACAGAGCAAAACCATGGAATTGATTAGGAACCAGTAGACGCAACCCATTAAGAAGAATGACGTTCCTCGACGAAATGAATAATTGAATGATCGAAAATGAAAAAAAATAAAATTCAAAGGGTATGACAATAAATTTCATCAAAAACTGTAAAAAGGAAGCGTGGTACCTTGCCAGAGCCAGCCATGGCGACAACGCCACGGGAGGGTTTAGCAGAAGGGAAGGAGAGGGTGGAATGGACGTTTCGGAAGAAGGAGAGTGTGGAAGAGAAGGGATGAGAGTTTAGAGAATGGAGATTGGAAGAGATGAGTGATGTTGAGGTTGCAGCCATTGATTGAAGAAGAAACTCGAAAGGGTGGCTGAGGTGCTACGTAGGAACGGTGTAACAGTAAAACAATCTAAGACAGATTATCCTCGTTTCGTTTGGTTGGTTGGAGACAGTGTTTCTGTGTGCGCCACTGTCACTTTTAAGTCTAATTGGATACGATTTGTTTTTTCTTATGAATAATTTTAAGTGTGTTTTATTTTTTTTTTACCCATAGAGAAAAAATATCTGTAAAAAACACTTAAAATTATTCATAACAAAAATTTATATTAAATTTAACTTTATTTATATTTTAGTTATTTAATTGAGAGAGTTAATAAAAAAATATTTTAAAAGGATAGTAATAAATTACTTTTTTCTATAATTATTATTAAAGGAATATTAATAACATACTATTTTTAACATATTTTTTATTTTTATTGAAATTTATTAAAAATACAAATTATGAGTAAGACTTACATGGTTTTTTATTTTTTATAAATTTTATTTAACAATAAAATGTATATTTAAAAATGTATTAGATAATTTCTCGCTAGAATTTCTCTAAATCTTAAAATAAACTCTTAATTAATTAAAACACTTGTGCCTTGTTCATATTGGTGTGGTTACAACTAACATTTTTAGGTTTTTCGGTCATATTGCTGGTGACTCTTCTTGCAGTAGATGCAACTAAGCCCAGCAAGGAATTTTGTTTGTTGTCACCTGTTGGATGATTTGGAAGGAGTGTAATTTGGAGATTTTTCAAGACAAAATATGACCAAGAACCAGATTAGAACTCTACACTTAGTTGTTGCATCTATGAAAAATGACATATTTATGGTGTTAGAAAATATAATAGCTACTGATTTTATTAGAATTAGGGAATGAATCTAGCTCTACCCAAAATAAAAATGGCATTAAAAAAATTAAATAAAAAGAAAATTTTGAATATTGTTTATAGAAATTATAATAATTTTAAAAAAGAATGATACATAATATTTTGTATCTGTTTTTTTTTATAAATATATTATTTTTTTAATTACTCAGACTAATTTTCTAGCTATCCTTAAAAAAAAAACAGTTGAATTAGTTGATATTCAATTATTAAGTAAGAGATGATGAATTGAATCTAACCCAATTCAATAACGCTTTATTAGATTGAATCGTAAATTAAGCTAATTGTTGCTCTAACAAAAACAATGCCATGTATCAGACTCTTAACATTGCCGTAATGGTAGCACCTATCTATGTTCATGGCTACCCATCCCATCTAAGCAAAGTTAATTACATGTTTAGTCAAAATCATGCTAGCTGTCACCACAATGGAGCTTATAGGCTCTACCATGCTACCACATTGCCACCCATTGTCATAGTGCTGTTTTTTTAAAAAAATAAATAAATTTGATTCATGAAAATGTATTCAATTGTTATATTAGTTATTGAATTTAAGAAAATTGAAAAAAATCTGAAAATATAATTTATTAATTATTTTAGTCTACAATTTTAAAAATTATGTAATTTGTGTAATATTATTAACATAATTTAGAGATCAAAATACAATAAAAAGTTAAAATTTAAAAATTTAGATAAAAAAACTAATTAAAAATTTTAAAGACATATAAAATCTCCTTAGTTATAAAGAATGGAACTAGTAATGGCTTTAATGATACCCTTTTCAAGCATTTTAGTGATGATCTTGGTCATGGTTTCCTTTTGATAATA